>JAPTJF010000286.1:0-81676 GCA_029339195.1 Micractinium sp. NFX-FRZ
GGTAGTGGACAAGTTTGGGGTGTGCAAGTGATGCTTGCACAACTTATTCGAATGTGCATAAACAACTGTGCATGCTGGTTTTCCCTAACAAAACGGGCTGTGTTTTGTGGCCTGGATCTACTAGTGCATGTACACGAGTGGTTCTGTGAAGGACCAACGGTCTCCCAAAACTCCCGGCACCGCCTTGACACACGCAGAGACCGCTGCCCGCTGACAGCTGCCCTGCCCAACTCAGCAGCCAGACCTGATGTGCGTGTGGGCACGGTTGCCTTGGCAGGCGCAGGGCGCCAACAGCACATCCGGCACGCCCCCGGGCCCATGGTGGGGCCCGCTGAAGCAGAGGCGGCAGTGCGGCTGCTCAGCCGCCTCTACCGGCGCCGCCATGGCGTAGAGTTGATCTCACGCCGATCCCTAGCGCCTGAAGGCAGTGCGGCGGCCCTGGCCGGTCCGCCTCCCAGCACTTGCGACTTTGCTCAAAGCGCGGCTGAGGGGTGCTGCGCTGAGCTGAAATGAGGTAAAAATGGTATGGCAACGTGTCTGCGGCGAGATGCGCGAGATGCTGGTTTGACGAGGGCATCCATGCCATGGGATGGCCTACGCGGCAGGACAGGCGGGGGTGTACTGCTGCTCACCAGGGGCACCATAATCCTATCAAACCTGCTAGTCAAAACTTGCTTAAAGAAAAGACCTGTGCCAGAAACTAACCCTCACGTGCGACCATGGGCAGGTGGCTGGCCATGCACCTGTTGCCAGCTGGCTGGACAGGGAAGGATGCCAGGCTGAGCAGCAGCAGGCAGCGCGGTGCTCGCCCCATCCACCCGCACCCAGCTGCTGCCTCTCTTTGCAGTGCAAGAATTTAGGAGTTGGCAATGCTTGCGAAAACGACATTTAACAAACCTCACAACAAAGCAAATGTTATGATGCCAAGAAGAACGAAATGGCAGCGCATTCAATCGCTGCCAGTGGATGAGGGCAAAGCGAGGGGAGAGCAGGTGAAGCAGAGCAGGGGAAGAGGCCGGGGCACTAAACAGAGTAACCAGATGGTTCAAAATCAAACTTGCAGCCAATGTAAAGAGAAAGGGGCAGCTACAGGGAAGAGAGAGGCAGCCGGCCCTGCAGCCAGCCCAGCGCACGCCGCAGCACGCCCGGGCGCAGGACAGACCACAGCGCGCGCACTGCTGCTGGGCGCTCGTTGAACGCGTGCACCACGACATCTAGCTTCAGGAATGAGGACAGCTCAAGTAAGCCACTGCCAATTGACGCCCAACCTTGTGCGATGTAGTGCGCCTGCTGTTGGCCGCCGGGGAGGCACAGCAGCACGAGGCGAGGAAGGATGTTGATGGGAGCCACGTGGCTGGCAAACCGGCAGAGCATGGCGGTGACTGCCAAATCAGCCAGCTGCTCCAGGGGTGGCTGTTTGGTGGGTGCGCCAGGGGCAAAGCGGTCCACTGCGCACAGGCGCTGCAGAGCGAGTGCCGCCGCGAGGCGTGCCCCCTCGTGCACCGTCTGCTGCAGCAGCTGCCACGTCCACCCCTGCTGCACCCGGCGCCACTCCCGTGTGGCGACGACCTCAAACACCAACTTGACGCCAAGGCTGCACACTGTCAGGCCGCCTGAGAGCGCCACGCGGGCCAGAAAGGACGGCTGTGTGGCGTAGGCTGGCGCCGCTGCACTGCCCCGCAGGAAGGCTGGTGTGGCGGGGTCGAGCAAAAGCTGCGCCAGCTCAGCGCTCCAGACAACGATTGCTGCGGCAGTCGCACCGACGGCTGCTGCGATCGCGGCGACCCTGGCTACAGCCCCTGCGCCGCCAGCGAGGGCCGTGGCCAGGGCTGTTTGCAGCCCTCGCACCCACCCTGCCGCCTCCTGCTGCGCATCTTCCACCTGCCGCCGCTCCGCTGCATCTACGGCGCCCGCTGCCACCGCCGCCTGCCAGGCGCCCGCTGGCACGCGGTAGGGCTGGCGGCACACGCTGCAGCGGCTGGGGTCCTGCTGGCTGTGCAGGCTGAACAGCTGCCACGCGTGCAGGCAGCTGCAGGCGGGGAGGGGGAGGAGGCGTGCATGGGGTGTGGAGGGCCGGCAAGGGGGTGTTGTGAACGGGGTCGTGAGGCGTGCTGCGCCGAGCGAACAGCAACGGTTCCTACTTGGCAGGCGCTCCCCAGGGGGATGCCTTCATGGGAAGTGCCGAGCAGTCGGCAGTGAGAGGTGCCAAGCAGACGGCAGTAGCAGCCAGTAGCATCCAGGCCAAACAGCCCACCTGAGGTGCACGTGGGCCTGGGTGCCCCGGCAGCCACAGGGGGCCACCAGTGCGTCCCCCAGCCCCGCGGGCGGCGGGCGGGGTCCGCCAAAGCAGATGCGGCACTGCGGCTCATCCTCGACGGCGCGTCCTACTTCCGCCATGCAGCAGGGTTTGGGCCACTGGAGGCGCCCCGGCGGCGCTCCGACCTAAAGCCAGTTCGCCTCCCGGCGCTTTGGACACCAGAACCGGCAAGGTCGACGAGGGTTGGAGGGAGACAGTGTGCAGTGCGATCGAGGGTGTGGGATTGCAGGCCATGTGCAATGCAGGGGCTTGGGCGCAGGCGGGACGGGCGGTTGGCTGTACTGCACGGCCGTGCACGGCGGCACTCGTGGGCACCCTGCCCGCTGCTCCACAAAGAGGGGCTCCCCTTTACCAGCACACTGTCATTGAACCTTAACCTTACGTGCAAATCGAGGAAAGAAAGCCAACTGTAAGGCTCCAGCGTCTCCCCTTGCGTTAGGGTTATACGTCCCCTGTCGTAGGTCACCCGCCCTCCGCCCGCCCGCACCGCCTATTTCGGTTCCCACCCGGTTTCCAGGTCAATCCAGAATGCACGTCAGCCTTCCTGGAAAACTCACTCAGCGGCTGCAACAGCAGGCATGGCTGCATGCTGGGCTCCCCAAACGCTGCGCCCCTTTGTGGGCCGCCGCCACCTCTGCGCCCCAGCTGCTGCCAGCCGTGGGCGCTGAGCAGCAGCTGCGTCCACCCCCCCACCCCCCCTGGATTAAACCAGGGGGTAGCATGAGATCCGGACAAGCATAGTGATGTCAACAGATGCCTTTTGGAAAGCATCTACTGCCGCAGCTGCACTGCCAGCGAAGCCCATGGACCCCGCCCCCACTGCAACCCTTGCCAGCACGCCTGCTGGCCCTCTGGTGATCCCTCTCTACCTGAACCCAGCCGAAGGAAGCAAGGTGGGGTGAGAGTGGACTGTACCCCTCACCCCCCACCAGGCCAAGGCAAGCTTCGCACACCAACCGCCTGCTTAGCGGTCCTGCATCTGCTGCCACTGGGGGTGGCAGTGACCATAATTGCCCCCTGAAAGGCGCCAGCTGTGCGTATCATGTTTGCGCAGCGTTTCCTTGACAGATGCATGTTCGAGGCATAATTTGAGACCGGAGATGTATGGGAAGGTGACGAGGAGGAGAAGCTGAGCTGGCGTCAGGACCACTCCCATTCGACACATGCGCTTGCAGACCGCCACAGTTCCTCCACAGGCAGCGGTGCATCGCAGGGACGTGGCAGGGCGGTCCGGTGGCGCCATGAACGGCGGCACTCAAAACGGGGGCTCCCTGCTGGAGCCCCACTCAGACGCGGAGGTCGGGTTCGTGCCACTCAACATCGGACCCAGCAGTGCAGAAGTTCCGCAGCACAGGCAAGCGGGGACGCGGGGGTGGACGCTCAGCTTGTTCTGAAACAAGGGTGTAGATGGACACGTTTGCGCCGGTCCGGCCACGCCCTGGCAGCATGGTGGTACAAGCTGCGCCGCGATGCAGTCGCTTGCAGCGGCGCTTGGCAGCAACCCCCCGCCTGCGTGCCCCGCCCGCCACCCGCCGTGCAGCGCCGGCGGCAGCCGCCCTGGCACGCCGTTTGGGCGCACGCCCTCGCTGGGCCGCGCCACCAGCAGCAAGAAGTGCATCCTCATTGCGGTGGCTGCAGCAGTGATCACAATTGCGCTGGGCGTGGGTCTGGGCGTGGGGCTCAGCAGCGGGGGCGGCGACGACACCAGCGACAAGGGCGATGATGCCGTGCCGCCGTCTCCCTCGCCCTCGCCCATGCCTGCGGCCCCGCTCTCCTACCGTCTCATGCGCACTACCGGCGGCACATCAGAGACTGTGACTGAGCTGCCGCAGCAGTGCGTGGACTTGGCCACGGGTGAGCGGGCCGTGGTGGTTGTGGTGGGGCATTGTGCGCAAATGGTTGGGTGTGTGCGTGTGCGGTACGCGCACCCCTGGCCCTTGCTGGCATTTGGGGCTGGAGCGCTGTTTGTCAAGCAGCACTGACCTTCCGGCACTCAGCCTGCCCCAGGGTGCTGCCCCCAGCCCCTTGCCCTTCCCCCACCCCCCACCTTCACTCCCCACCCTGCACGTTCACCCGCGCCGCCTCCCCCGCTCACGCCTCCCCCGCCCTTGGCACACACCTCCCCACCCGCGCCTCGCAGGCGCATACTTTGACTCCCTTGTGCCAACCCAGTACGACCTCACGCTCAGCCTGGAGGCCTCCATGTTTGCTTCTGATCTCGACACAATGGCACCCGACTACTTCAATGCATCCGTCATCATCACCTTCAACGTCACAACCGCCACGTCATGCGTGGTGCTGAACGCCAAGGCGCTGGAGGTCTCACGTGTGGAGGTGCTGCCGGGCGCCGGCGGCGGCGGCGCCGCCACGACGGTGTGCGAGGATGCGGCGGGCTGCGCGCAGGGCGTGGTGTCGGCGCCCTTCCAGCGGGAGCAGGAGACGGCGGGTGACCCCGACGTCTTTGAGCTCGTCTCCACAGGTGGGAGGAGGCCTTCATGGTTGCATGCATTGCAGCTGGCAGGCGGGCAGCAGACAGGCAGGGAGGCAGGCAGCGCAGGGCAGGCCGCACAGAGATGCAGCCATGGCTTGCGACAGGTCTGAGGCAGCTGTTGCATCGCCACGCCCATGTGTTTGGCACCGGTCTGGGGCAGTTGGTGGCCGCTCAACACCGCGTGGTGAAGGAAGGCCCACCACCGGCATGTGGGGTTATTGTATGCCTGTAATCATGTGCCTTTCCAACATACTCAGCATGACCTGGACATTCTACATGATTTGCTGCAGGCGACCAGGACCTGGTTGCCATCAACTTGGGCAGCACCACCCTCCAGCCTGGCGAGGTCAAGCTGGCGCTGACGTACCGCGGCGTACTGGGCAACACAGTGAACGGGCGCGAGACGGGGCTGCTGCGCTCCGCCCCGTTCCTGGCCAACGCCAGCCAGCAATATGAGGCGCTGGTGTACACCCAGGGGGCGCAGAACGGGGCCCGCCAGATCCTGCCCTGCTACGACCAGCCCCGCTTCAAGGCCTCGTTCACCGTCACCGTCAAGGTGAGGGTGTGCAAGCTGACGGCGCGCGCTGTGCATGCTGCGTGGCACGCCGTGCCACGCTGTGACCAGCCCCCTTCGTCGCAACGTCTCTCGTGTGTTGGGGGCTGCCCCGTGCTGTGACATGCTGTGCCTGCTGTGTGGAGTGCTGCTCCTCGCGGCGAGGCCCTCCTGGCTCAGGGCACCTCTCCCGCACAGCTGCCGCCCTCGCTGCCTGTCAGCCTCCGCTCTCACACCTGGCCCTTCTGCTGCATGTGCCCCTCCCGTTTTCCCTGCGCCGGCATGGGCGCAGGTGCCGGCGACTATGAGCCAGCTGGTGGTGCTCTCCAACATGCCCTGCGTCACCGACTTCAACGGCGCAGATGCCTGGGTGGAGCTCCGGCAGTGCAGCCCCACCCCGCCCATGTCTCCCTACCTGCTAGCCCTGGCCGCGGGCAGCTTAAAACAGGTGGACCTGAACGAGCGCAACCTGCCTGCCTGGAACGGCATCGTGCCGGGCGCTGTGGAGGGGCAGGCCGAGGCGGAGGAGTGGGTGGGTCAATTGGATGTGCGGGTGTGGACGTTGGACCGCCCATCCGCAGGCAGCGGCACGGAGACGGCCGCTGACCTGGCGGCGCTGGTGGCTGAACCTGCGCTGGCATTCTACGCCCGCTTCCTCAACGTGTCTCTGGGGGACGTGACAAAGTTCGACATGCTGGCGGTGCCCGGCAAGGCGGGCGCCATGGAGGTGCGCACAGCGTGGCGTGCACAGCATGCATAGCATGCTCAGCACGGTGGGGGGTCTGTGTTGCTGGGCTGGCGGTGGGGGGGGTGACCCGACTGGTTTTGTCTTGCTGGTGTTGCCCGGCAAAGGCGGTCGCCATTGTGGGTGCGCAGCGTGGGAGAGCGTGGTGTGCGTGGGTTTGCGTGGCCCGTGCGCCACATGGCGCAGAGTTGCATAGCGCAGTGCAAAGCGTGGCTCTGTGACCCGTGCGCTGGCCGCTCAGCTGCTGTGGTCGGCATGCTGGCGCCGCTGCGCTGTGCCGTGGTTTTGTGCCAGATGCGCCGCTGCTGCGCACCTGCGGCCCTGGTGGCCCTTTGTCCCGTCTCTCAATTTTTGTGCCAAAGTGCCTGGTGTGCCTGCAGAACTGGGGCCTGCTCCTCTTTGATGAGCGCCGCTTCCTCTACGACAAGGTGAGGGGGTGGGGAAGCTGCCCGGAAGCTGCAGGCAGCTGAAGGGCAGCCGCACGAGTCGACGTCACGCCGCGCTGTCGCCAGCTGTATTGGCGGCGCCAACCAACCAGCACCTGTTGTCGCAGCCGTGCTGAAATGAAGCAAGCTGGGTGTCTGGCCTCTCTCGAGTCAGGCTGGCGGCAGAACGTGCAGCCGCCTCGCAACTCAGCTGGGAAGCTGGGCACGGCAGCCGTGCAGCCTGCAGTGCCGGCAACACCTCCCCGCATCCCGCACAGGCGGTGCGGGCAACCTCCCTGCCTCCTTCCCCCTGCCCTGCCCTGCCCCTGCAGGCGGTGGACGGCGCGTACGACCTGCTGCAAGCCGCCAGCGTGATCTGCCACGAGGTGGCGCACCAGTGGTGCGTGCGCCAGCGGTTGCTTGGTGCTGCACCGGCGGGGACACCGCGCGCACGCAGCAGACGGCAGGGCTGGGGCTTGAGAGGGGGTGGCCGAGGCGTGTGGGCAAGCAGCGGCTGCGGCAGCTGTCTAAGAAGTGTGAAGTTGTAGTGTGGGAGATCAGGGCCAGGGCGGCGCCGGCGTGGCTGGCATGCCCAGAATCCTTGGTTTGCCGACACAGGCGCGGCCAGGGCCGCCCACGTACCTCCACGTGTGGCTGTCCATTCAACGTGCTTGCACCAACATCCGTGGGCATCATGATGTCGCTCCGCGCAGGTTTGGCAACCTGGCCACCAAGCAGGACTGGACTCTGGCCTCTGTGGACGAGGGCCTGGCCTCTTTTATGGAGTACAAGTGCATGGCCTTCCTGGTGAGGGGCAGCCGGCAGGCGGTACACGCGTGCACAACCACCTGCATGGGTCTCTCATTGGTTGGGGGTACAAGTGCGTGGCGTTCCTGGTGGGGGCGGCTGGCGTGGCAGCGCCTTGGTAAGGGGGAGCGGGAGGGTGCATGCAGTTCCTGCTGCTCTGAAAGAAACTTCACTCGGTGCTGAGTGCACGAGTCTGGCCGTACAGGGTTGGGCTGGCGCGGCTGCCCACTTCCCCGGCGGACCATGCCTGGCACCCTCAACCCGCCCCTGCTGGCGTGTCGTACCCTGTTGCAGGGCAGCCTGGCCGGCAGCGGGAAGTTGAGCAGGCACGTGGGCGCCTTGCCCTGATGCTCTGCACCGACGCTGTGCATGCTGTGCATTGCCTGCTGTGTCCCTCCCGTCTGCAGGGCGACCTGGCCAGCAGCAACACCACCAGCACTGAGCTGGGCCAGCTGGTGGCGGCGCTCAAGGGGCAGAACGTGGACCTCTTGAAGAACACCGCTGACGTCACCTTCTTCCGGTGGGTGTTGAGTGCTGCAGCGGCAGCGGGCAGGGGGCAGGGAGGCGAGGGGGGCGGCCGCGCTTGCAGCGACGTACCTGCCACGGGTGCAAAGGGGCCCTGGCAGAGTGGCGTTCCTCACGCTGCTGGAGACCACCGGCGGCGCCACATTCTTCTGGTGCAGAGGACGGCCTGGAAGTGGGCAGCCGCCGGAGTCATGAAGCGCGTGGGTGCACAGCGCTGAAAGGCCTGGTCGCCCCGCAGTCCTGAGCATGCGCCCTGGTGCCGGCGCTCCCGAGGCTTTCAGCCCGCCCCGGCTGTGAGGCGTCTGGATGCACTTGTCCATGGTGCATGGGTCAAAACACCCCTTCCGTCTGGCCCCCCACCTGCCCTGCCCCCTGCCCCGCCCCCGCCCCGCACGTGTGATGTGTCCCTGTTGCAGGAGCAGCACCCCCCAGCTTGAGCTGCCTGGCGTTCACGACGCCCCCGCCCAGCTGTCCCTGGCAATTACATCAGACCCCACACAATCCCCCTGCGTCCCACGCACCGACCTCGCTAGCGGCACCGGTAAGCTCCCTCGGAAGGCCCGGCCCCTGCCCCCGGGCTCGCCAGGCCTCCACCTGCCCTGCCCCCGCGGCGCGCCACGCTGTGCCTGCGCACGCCTGCTGGCGCAGTGCATGCCCATCCGTTACTTGCGCCCTCGTGTGCGCGGGTCGGTGTGCCCCGTGGCTTGCTTGCGTAGGCCGCTGCCCTTGTGCGTGCACGCATGCCTGGTGAGCCCTGAAACCCGCGCTGCCGCCCCTCCTTTGCTCGCTTGGCACCCTTGCAGGCTCGTACACTCAGTACGCCAAGCCCGCCCTCCTCCTGCGCATGTACGAGCTCTTTTTGGACGAAACTGCCCTGGCATACAACCTCGACGCGAGCTCAAACGGCCTGCCCTCGGTGCTCGGGGTGCGCCGCCAGCTCGCCCACCACTCTTGCCTGGCCTGCCACCCTGCTGCCCCCGCCCTGCTGCCGCTGCCTGACCCAAAATACGCTCGGCCGCCGCTGCTGCTCCTGGTGCTCAGCTGCCGCTGCCTGGGCAGGGGGCGCTCGGCTGCCGCTGCGTCTGCTGCTAACCCACCTGGAGCTGCCCTGGGCTCCTTCTGTGCACCGGCCCTCACTTTTATGCACCCGTCCCAACTTCTGTGCACCCGCCCGCCCCTGACGTGCCTGCCCCCGACCTCCCAGCACCCTACTGACGGCCTGCCCCCCGCGCGCCCTTCCGTGCTCGCCCCTGCAGGAGTTTGTAAAGGCGCATGCCAGCGGCACGTGGCACTGGGGCGACTTTTTCAAGGCCGCCTACGACACCACGCTGGCCGCGGCGGGTGGGGACACAAATGCCTTGGTTCCCAGGCTCATCGCGCTGCGTTCCCAGACGATGTGGGATGCCCAGGTGCGCACCGCTCTTGCTGTATTGTGCATTGTGCAACGGCGGTTGGGTTGGTCATGACTGGCAGTGTACACGACTGCACACGACTGCATGCAACTGCAAACGATTGTCTCCCGCGTGCCCCCCGCGCCCCCTTCTTGCAGACGTGGGACCAAAACCAGGCGCTGGTGCAGCAGGCAATAGATGCGGAGGCGGGCAACGACAAGTTCGCCACCATGGCCACATGGTTCTACAGGCAAGCAGAGAACGCCGGTGTGCAAAGGGTTGGTGTGTTGTGGCTCGTGGCTCCAAAGCATATGCTTCAGTCAACGACAAGTACACCACCATGGCGACCTGGTTCTACAGGCAAGCAACGCGTGTGGGTCCACAACAGGTTGGGGGCATTCTGTGGCTCCGCTTACCCCATTTGTTGGCCGCCGCGCCCCCCCCCCCTGCCCCGACCATTTTTCTCTCCCTCCCCCTCCCCCCTGCAGCTCGCTGACCCCACCCACCTTCTCCTTTAGTCTTCCAAGTTCAACCATGTTTGCTTGGGGTCACAAATGCCAGCATGTGCCGCCGCCTCACTCCCTTCCCTCCCTCCTCCCCGCCCACTCCCCGCCCTGCAGCTCCAACTACCCCATCTTCTCTTTTGCCGACGGAGCCTTTCTCAATGCCACCAGCTACTTTGCAACCACCCAGAACTTTGGCACCACCTCGGTGAGCTCCCAAACTTCTGGCCGTGCCCGCCCGCCCGCCTGCACCTCCGCCCGCCCGCCTGCCTGCCCGCCCGCTTGCACCTCCGCCCGCCTGCCTGCCCGCCCGCCTGCATCTCCGCCCGCCTGCCTGCCCGCCCGCCTCCCCTGCATGTCGCACCCCTTGTGCTTCCACAGCACTGCCCATGCTACTGCCCGCAGCACTGCCCATATTACTGCCCATGCAGCTGCCCATGTTATGGAGGCTGCCCCACCCAACCTCTCCCAAGGCCCCATTTCCGCGCCTGCCCCCTTGATACACCCTCAACATTGCCTCACCTCTGCCCCCCTCATAATCTGCAACACTGCCTTGACAAAGCCTGGTGAACACTGCCGCAGCTCTGCCCCCTGCTCCTACAGCAGTGCCTGTTAACAAAAGGCAGGCCCAGTGCTGCCTCAACCTACGCATGCTGTGCTCGCCATCTCACGCCCCTCCCCCTCCTGCCCCCTGCCTCCCCCCTCCCCCCACCCTACCCGCCCACGCAGCGCCCCTTCTGCTCCTTCAACATCACCAGCGCTGACGTGGCAGAGTTTGCTGACGTGGCGGGCGTGGAGGCGCTGGCAAACCAGGTACGTGCAGGCCCAGGGCGAGCAAAGGGGGTGTGTGCAGCGGGTGGCTTGGTGTGTTGCAGTCTCTGAGGATGTACATGAGGGGGGCTGGCCGTGCGGGTGCATGCACTGGCAGGCAGAGCAGCTGTGGTGACTTGATAGAGAGCTGCATTGTAGGGCAGGGCGCCCTGCTACGTTCCACCGGCATGTGCCTCCTCCCCTCCCCCACATTTTGACCAGCTGGCGGCGTCTCCAAAGGACAACTAGTGCTGCACTTTTGAGTGTGCGCACCATGCAGGCCGAGATGGGGTGTGCACAGCAGGGGTGCAGCAAGGGTGCCCCCGTCCTGCCACCCACCCTCGCATGCCATCCACCAACTGTGCCTCCCCTTAAACCTGCCTGTCCGCCGCAGGCCGAGGAGATCTGCACCGGCGTGCAGCAGGGCACCCGCTTCTTCCCCTCCACCTTGGCCTTTGACCAGATGGTGGCGTGCTCGCGAGACGACTTCAAGACCGGCAACTGGACGGCGGGCGAGCGGTGGACCCTGCTGTCGCAGGAGAGCACATGGGTGGACAGCCAGCTGGGGGCCAAGTGAGCTGGGGAAGGGACCACTTGTTTTCGCACTTGTTTGGAGTGTGGAACGCTACATGCCGCATGTGGTGTATATGCGGTCCGAGTGGGGGGCAGCAGCACACGTGCATGGGGTGCACATCAACGCATGCGCGGACGGCCAGCTGAGAGGCATGTGAGCTCGGGAGATGTGTGGATGAGCAGCGGGAGGACCCGTGGTTGTGGGGCGGCAAGGCGTGGCTGTGGAGGAATCCCTTGCAGGAGCGGATGTGGCGCCGTCCAGAACTAGCCAGAGAGAGCGGTTTTGCTGCATGGATCACCCCCACACACACATACACACACACACACACTTTGTGCACAGCACTCCCCACCGCACCCGCACGCCTGCTGCCCGGAACCCCACTTCACACCTGTGCCTCACCACCTGGCCATGCCACTCACAGCACGCTCTCAACTCCCCACCACCCCACCCCACCCCCGCAGGCTGTTCCGCTCCGTCTACAACACCACCCACCTCACCGCTTTGATGGGCCAGCTGGCAACGATGGCAGACATTTGCGACAACGGCGTCAAGGGTAGGCTGGGCTGGTCGGACGTGTATCTTGCCTGCCTGTAGGGTTGGGGTGCTTGGTGAGGCACGCCGACCACGTGGAGAGCTCGTGCTCTGCTCTAGGGCAGGGCTGCGTGGAAGACGCACGCTGCAGGCGGCGGCAAGGCGTGCAGGACGAGTTGGGCAGCCCCACGGGGGGTCGAGCTGGGCCCCTCCCCTCCCCCCTCCCCGCTCCTCCTCGTGCTGCACTTGCCCTGCCTCTTCCGACAGTGGCCTTCCAACCGCCCCCCTCTGGCCCCGCCTCAGTGCCTCCCCCCACCCCACCCCACCCCCCGCTGCAGTCGACGCCAACGACACCACCGACCGCTGCTGCACGCGGCAGAGCGACTTGCTGGAGGGGGCCGCCCTGCTGGCAGACGCTGCCGCAGTGGCCATGTCTGAAGATCCCATGACGGTTGACCCCAATGTCAACCTCACAATCACAACGGTGTTGACTCATGTGGAGGAGGCGCTCAAGGGAGGGGACAAGGGCAACGGTGAGCAGGCGTTTGAGGGAGGGAGGGAGGAGGAAGGGAGGCGCAGTGTGGAGGCGCAGCGCTTGGGCCCCCCACCTCCCATCCCCACCTGCACCCCGCCTGCCCCTGCACATGCTGCTGCGTGCGCAACGCTCCATGGCATGCTGTGCCCGCATGAGCTGCCCCTCCCCAGCGAGGGTTCCCCAATGCGCTGCCAGCACGCCCGTGCCAACCCGCCCCCTGGCCCCGCAATGGCACCGCAGGCCAGTGGCAGTACCTGATTGGCGGCGCGGCCGCGGATGTGCTGTTCCAGATCAAGCGCATGGACGAGTTTTCCGAGGGGACGCAGTGCAGCGTGCGTGATGCGTGGATGCGTGGTTAATAGTGGGCAACAGCGGTTGAAAGTGGTTGAGAGAGTGTGTGTGTGTCTGTGCTGGCGCACCTGTGGGTGCCCCATTGGGTGCGCAGGGCCACGTGCGTGTTGCGAGACTCGTTGCTGGTTGACGGGAGTATGTGTGCATCTATTTTTTGGTGTGAGTGGAGGGGTGCACTGGTGGGGTGCACTGCAGCTCACGTGTTGCAGCTGGGGTGTGCAGCCTGCACACCCCCACCGACCTCTGCTACCTCCACCAATGCCACAGCCCACGTGTCACCTCCCTCGCCCTGCCCCCTCTCACTCTGTCCCCTCTGCGCCCCTCCCTCCCTCCCTCCCTCCCTCCCTCTGGCCGCAGGCCGACTTTGCCGCCTATGTCATCGACCAGCTGCAACCGGTGGCAGAGGCAGTGGCCGAAGACTGGCTGCCTGCCATGGGCGATGCTGAGCCCCCCACCCCGCCGCGCGACCTGCTTAAGCAGCTGGCGGGCCCCCGCCTGCTGTGGCAGGTGAGCGCCTGGCCGGGCCAGTTCGTTTGCCCGTGGCGTCTCCCCCTCTGCCGGAGTGGCACCCTGGGGGACACCATTGCCTCCAAGCCCCGCCCTGCGCATCCCCAACGCAACGCAACGCAATGCAACGCAACGCAATGCGGCAACACAGCGTGCCTCGTGCTGAACATAACATTGTTTCCTCCATGCCCTTCCTTTCCTGCTTCCCACCCTCCTTGCCAGGTGGGCATCCTGGAGGACAGCAACACACAGCCCTTGCCTTGACCTCCATGTCGTTTCTTTCTTTCTTCCTACCCCTCGCCAGGTGGGCATCCTCTTGGAGGACAGCAACGCACAGCCCTCGGCCTGACCTCCAACCTCTGTGTTGTTCCTTTCTTTCTTCCCTCCCACCCCTCCCCCCGCCAGGTGGGCATCCTGGAGGACGGCCCCGCCTCTGACATCACCGAGCAGCTGTGCAACACGGTGCCCCGCAGCCCCTGGTTCAAGCGCTACCTCCTGCCCCAAGTGCTGGCCCTGAACACGACCATGGATCTGATGGATCTCGACTTTGCCTACAATGCAACAGACGGAACAGTGGTGGACACGGCAAGCCTCGCTGACCCCTCACCCGACCTCCTGCCCGCCCTCTACATGGCCGCCGCCGCCTTCCCGCCGGCCTGCGTGGACGCCATGTCAGCGGCGGTGGCCCCCGCCCTGGAGGCCGCGCGCGCGGCAAATGCAACGGCCAAGAATGCAACAGCGCGCGCCGTGGAGCTGGACGACGTGCTGGCCGCCCTGCAGGACTGCTATCTGGGGGAAGCCGAGGAGGCGGAGGCGCAGCGCTGCCTGTACGCGCTGCCCGTGCTGGCGCAGGCGGCGGACGACCGGCCGGTGGCGGAGAAGGGGGCGTCGCATGCTGCCGTGGAGGCGCTGGTCAACGATGTGCTGCCCTGGCTGATGGGCGCCATAATGGACCCGGGTGAGCTGCTTGGCTGTTTTCTGGATGTTAAAAAAATCGGTTGGATTACGTTTTATTGGGGTACAGGGGGTGGGGCGGGGGGGATATTGGGGAGGGGAGAGCTGGGGGACACTGCAGGCTGCATGGCTGCCGGCTGCCTGGCCTGCTGCTGCTGCTGGGTGGTGGGTGAGCGCTGCTGCTGCTGCTGCCATTGCTGTTGGCGTGGGAGAGGGAGGGGTGGGGGCACGCCCGGGGACGGAGCGGCCTACGTAGCTGTGTTGGTGCTGCATGGGAGCGGCGTGGGCGCAGTGGGATTAGTGCTGCTGCTGCTGGTGCTGCTGGTGCAGCAGTGCAGGCCCGTCGGGGGATGTTTGAGCACCGCCTGCCGTGCCCGGCACGCTTTGCACCCGCTGCCCGCACCCTGCCCGCCTCAACCCGCGCCCCACCGCCCCCTCCCGCTTCCCTTCAGAGACGTGCCTGTCCCTGAACCTCGAGAACGGCACCGACTCGCGGGGACAGAAGCAGCTGTGTGCTCAGCGCAGAGTGGCAGCAACCTACGCAGTGCCCTCCCTGCTGACCAACGCCGCACGTGTCAGCTCATACCAGCACGAGGCGGTGCTGACATACCTGCAAGGTGCGCCTAGTGCCCGCTGCCCTCCCCCCTGCCCCGCCGCCCTCGGCGACGTGCCAGCTGGGCGTCGGGGGTGGTGTGGCAACCCGCTGGTGCACCCGGCATCGCCGCCCTGCCCTGCGGCCTCACGCCCGCCTGACCCCGCTGTCCGCTTGCCCTCCTGACCCTGCTGCTCCTCTGCCCCCGCCTGCACTGCCGCCCACACCCTGCAGACAAGTGGGATACCTTGGCACAGCCCAGGGCGCTGCTGTGCCCGGCCATTGAGTTGCTGCCCGCGCCAGCCACCGCAGCCGCCTATGACCAGCTCATGTCCCTCCTCAACGCGTTGAAGGGCAAGGAGGGTGAGCAGGGTAGCATGCATGCCGTGACTTGCCGCACATGGACGTACGCCGGTGCAATGTTGCCGCACCCTGCGTGCACTGTTGCTGCCGTTGCGCTCCTGGCACCCAGCGCACCTGCGTTGCTGTGCTGCCGTGATGGTTTGGGTGCATTAGGTGTTGATGCCACCCCTCACCGCCCCCGCCCCCCGCTGCCCCGTTGCCACGTCGTGCAGGCGCCGCCGGCTGTCCCGCCGCCACTTACGTGCGTGCGGTGGGCAAGGCAAAGCAGTTCCAAAAGCTGCTCACCAACCAGGCGCAGCAGGTGTGCGCCTACGTGGCGCAAAAGGCGGCAGGGGCCAAGCGCTGATGATGTGTGCAAGCCCAGATGCCAAGCGGTGCTGCGCTTGCATGCAGACGGCTGGGTGCGAGGCCCTGAGCTCGCATCATCTTCTGGCTGTCGCCGCACCTCCGGCACGCAGCTCCATTTCAGCACGTTCTGCGAACAAGTGTGCAGGCCCGTGCCCGTGCCTGACATGTGAATGCCAATGTTTGTGCTACCCTGCCTATTCTCCGTACCTTCACCCACTCACCCCCAACCCCGCCCCCACCCCGCCTACTCGCTGTGTGGCAGAGCGGTGGGGCGGGGGGCGCATGCGCTCGCCCCATGCCTGAGCTCAGCCAGTGTGAGCCTCGCCCTCCCTACTCTCTACTTCCAAGCGTCCGTCCTCTTCCCCTCTCTTTATTTCCAAGTGCCTCGACTTCCCCTCTTGTTTCCAAGCCCCCCCCCCCCCCCCCAGGATTGCCCTATTTTGCTCTGTCAACCAACCTATTCACGTACGAATCGTGCCAAGCCCTTCACCTGTCCACACATGCATGATACCCGTGAGCAGCCCGGCCACCACCCTCCCCCTGTGCCCATTGCGCGTTGCATGCCCCTCTCTGCTCCCCCGCTTGCCTTTCTTTTCCCTGTTCGGTGCTCTGTGCTTGCCCGTTGCTTACATTTAGCTTCCCCATCCTTTTCGCTGCTGGTGTGAAAGCATGATGACCGATCCCAGCCGCCGCCCTGCCGTTGAGGCGGGCCTTCCGCAGGCAGGCAGGCAGTCACACAGGCTAGTACAGGCGGGCGCTCCTCCATGCCCTGTGCGTAAGCAGCGCCGCTACGCGCCTGCCAGCAGCGGAGGCAGCTGGTAGTAGGCAATGAGAGCCACCATGAAGGCGGCCGCGTCATCAAGCAGCCCCGTCAGCAGGCGGGGCAGGGCCACCGCCAGGCTCAGCTGGTGTGACAGGCCTGGCACGTAGCCAGCCAGGCGCTGCAGGAGGCCGGGGGTCTGCAGCTCCAGCTCCAACTGCAGTTGAAGGGGAAGGAAAGGGGCAAGAGTGCGTGATGGTTAGCCGGAAGGAAAGGCAAAGACGGCACATGAGGTGATGCGCACCCAGCACACCAGAAGAGAGGGAGGCCTTCGTGGCATGCAAGCCTGCGCACTCCTTCACTCCCTCCCCCGCCGCACCCCACGCTGGTCAGCTTCCCACGCAACGCAGCCGCCCACGCCACCTGCCCAGCCCCACGCACCGTGCTGTGCACCAGGCCGGGGGCGGCGGCCATGGCCGCGGCTGCTGCGCCAACCAAGCTTAGATCCAGGAGCAGCAGGCTGGCCAGGGGCGGCGTGCGATCCAGAAAAGCCATCAGCTGCCGACCAGCGGGCGTGGCTGCTGCGTCCGCCAGCCGCCCCTGCACCAGCTGGGGCAGGCTGGCCAAGGGTGGCAGCCGCGCCAGGGCCGCCGCTGCCTGCTGCCCCAGGCGGGACGACCGGGCAGCACCCACCTGCCGGCGCGCCCAGCGGCTGGCGCCGGCAAGCCACTTGTTTGCAGCCTGCAGCGCCGCCCATGCGTGCTGCGCCGCTGGCGAGGCGGCTGCGGCTGCCAGCTGCATCCTCATTGCTGCAAGCGCCTCGCTGGCGTGCTGCCCTGCCGGCGAGGCGGCGGCTGCCGCCAGCTGTCGCCACGCCCGCTGCAGCGCTGCTCCGGCCTTCTGGCCGGCAGGGGTGGCTGCCGCTGCTGCCGTAGCTGCTGCCAGCTGTCCTTGCACCAGCTCCAGCTGGGCCAGCAGCCCTGCAAAGCTGCTGCTGGGTGCTGGGTGCTGGCCCTTAGGGCTCTGTTTTGACTGTCCCAGGAGAGGAGGCAGCGCTGCCGCCAGCCCCTGCCATTGCGCCTGCACCTTGCCCCACAGGCCGGGGCTGCTGGCTGCCTTGGGCGGCAGCGCCTCTGGCCGCGGCACTGGGGGAGCTGCTGTGGCGGAGGCCTCCCAGCTGCCTCCTGCTGCGCCCGCCGGCCGCACAGCAGCCACATCCCACCGGCTGGCCAGCAGCACGGCCAGCAGCGCGGCCAGCAGCAGGCGCAGGCGGCTTGTGCTGCGCACTGCCGCGTGCAGCGTCTCGCCGGCGCTGACGCTGCGCTGGCGCCTGCGTGCCCGCTGCACGCCGCCCTGGCTGGCCTCATACTGCGCCCACTTGCCGTTGCTGGCGGTGCCCTTGCGCCGCTGGGCCTCACCCAGCGACTGCACCGAGGGGCTCTTGCGCACGGCTGCGGTCATCTCAGCTGCAAGGGCGGTGCCGGCGGTGGCTGCAGTAGCACTGCTGGGCTGCCCAATAGGAGCGGCAGCGGCAGAAGCAGGCGCCACAGCTGCACCAGCCCCAGTGGTAGCGCCGGCGGAGACGGGAGCAGCAGCGGCGACGGTGGCGGCGGTGGCAGGAGCGGGGGCCACAGGGGGTTGAGTCGCTGGGGGTGCATCTGATGCCGCAGCTGCCACCAGCTGCGGTTGCGAGGACTCCGGGGCGCCCGTGGGTGCTGCACAAGAGGGGCAGGCGGCGAGGCAATCAGCGTGCTGCCAAGTACACAGCTGCGCTTCCCCTGCGGCTTCTTTCGCACCTGAGGAAGGCTCAGATAGCGTGCCGGTGATCCGCGCCAACCGGTCGCCGCCTCTGGCTAGCACTTTGGCGCGCCGCGCCTCTGCGGCCGCCTTGCGGTCCATTGTCGGCAATGCGAGGCTTTGGAGGCAACACGGACGATGTGCAGGGGCCAGCCTCGAGCTTGAAAGGAGGGAGGTGATGAGGCAGTGCTGGTGTGCCGCAGCGAAGGTGCCTGAGCCTGGAACGGAATGTCCTCAATGCTGTGTGTGCATGTAGGCTGGTGCTGCTTGGCAGAATCGCCTCTCACACGTATTTGGGCACCTCTCAATCAGGTGCCTAAGAAAAGCAGATGAGGCTGACCGGGCGCAGGATGCCTGGCCGAGCGATGCAGGAAGCACCTCACCCATGCTGCAGCCTTCTTACCGACAGCCACGCCGACTGTACCTAGTTCAGACGCTGCTCTTTCACACGCAGTTGCGACGCCAGCGCGAGGGGAGATTACACACACACACAGCAGCAGCAGCAGAAATAGGGAGAGCAGCACACAGAGGAGTTTTAGCAGCAAGGGGAGAGGCAGCGAGTCAGGAGGTGAAGAAGTGCGTGGCGGTGTGTAGTGGGCCAATTACAATTCAAAGCCCGCAGTTACAGCGCTGTGCGTGCGCGCCCTCCTCGCGCTGGGGCGCCAGGTCAGCGGCCTGCCAGATCGACAAGCCATGTTGGCAGCCTGTCCAGGCCAGCTGCTTGCTCAGCAGGCAAGCCAGGTCAGCATGCCAGGTCAGCACGCCAGCTCAGTCCGCCATCTCCTCCTCCTCCACCTTGGGAGCGAGGTAGAAGCCCAGGCGGCCCACGTCTGCAGGGTTTGGGGCGCGGTGCAGAGCGGGGCGGGTCGGTGCTGGAGGGACAGGGCCTGGGAGAGCAGGAGGCTCCGCAAGCGGCGGTGCAGTGCAGAGTAGAGTCACAGTTGTGCACCCCCATGCCCTTCCCTGCTGCCCAGCTGGGAAATCGAAATGTACAGGGAAGGCCCTCATTCCATGTAGACTCCACCACCACCACCCAGCGCTGCCCTGGGCACTTTGTGCCCCGTTCTTCAAAAGAATGAGCTTTGCAAGCAGGCACTCGCTGCGCAATGTAGTCCTCCACCACCACCACCACCACCACCTGTCCCGCGCTGTCCTGCCCCCAGCCATTCCTGCCCCCCAGAAGACAGAAGGTGCATTGTAAGGCAAGCAGGCGCTCACTCTCGATGTAGTACTCCACCACCACGGGCAGGTCCTTGCTCAGCTTCAGCACCACGTGGGGGGACAGCGGCGTGGCCTACAGGGGGCAAACACGGTGGGGCACAACAACTCGGGGTCTGAGGGCCAGGGTGAGGGAAGGGGGACACGAGTGGGGCAGGCAAGCTGCGGCACCACATGGGGTGGGCAGCGGCATGGCTTGTGCAGGGCAGGAATGTGGGGGGCCTGCCAGTGGGGTTGGCAACGGGCAGGGGTGGCATGACCGCCGGTCCCCACCCCACGCCCACCCACGCTTGGGAGACACATCCGCCCAGGCAGGCACCCGCGCCCACCTTGGCAAAGGAGTTGAGGTAGCGCAGCGCAAAGGTGAGCGCCACTGGCTCGCTAATGTCTGCAGGCAGGCACACCAAGAAGAAGGGGTAAACACAATGGCGCGCGAGGCTGTTGCTCCGTGGCCTGGGCAAGGCAGCAACTGGCCCTCAGGAGCAAGCAAGTCAGTGAGAGGCAGGACGGGTGCGCAGTATCAGGCAGAGGCAGGCCTGAGGCTGCCTGCCAGCCAGCCAGCCAGAAGCAGGCCTGAGCCTGCCAGCCAGCCAGCCAGCCAGAAGCAGGCACCGTCCGCCACGCCCCCTCACCAATCTCTGTGCTCTCCTCGGGCTTGTCCACGCTCTTGTTTTGCCTGCAGGGGGGAAGCAAAGGGAGGCATCGAGCAGGAGGTTTGGTCGGTCGAAAGCCAGGGTGAGGGCACAGTGTTGGGGTGCGGGACAGATGCGGGGGGGTGTCAGCTTCTCTCCGTGCCTGCCTCTGCGTCAACTCACGCACGCACGCACATTTGCATGCACGTGGCTCCCCCCCGCCGGCAGCCTGCTCTTCGCCAAGCAGCCCTCCATTTGACAACCTTCCCGCCATCCACCACATGCGCACATGCGCCTCCCCTCCCACCGCCCCCCCCGCTCCTCACCGGCACATGATCTGCGCGCTGCCGATGTCGCCGTTGGTGGAGAATTTGACGGCGTCCTTTGTGGCGCTGATCTCCACTGCAGGGGGCATGAGGCGCAACACACGCAGCAGCTATTAGAGGGGCACGCAGGTACAGGGCAGCAGTGGAGCACGTGCGTACGCAGTGGCACGGTTCCTGGTTTTGACATACCCGGACAAGCATGCACCCACGTCCCTGATTGACACCAGGTCTACAGCCCCGCGCGCTCACTGCGCTTGCATCTGCTCTGTGCACCACGCACCCGTGTCCCCAATCGACGCCAGGTCCTTGACGATGCGCTGGAACTCAGAGGCGGGCAGCTTGACGGTGGCGTCGTACTCGGCCTCTGGGATGCCCAGGTGCTCGCTGTCAATGTCCATCAGCTTCAGGTCAAACTCAGACACCCGCTCCTGGTCTGCGGTACGGCAGGCAGGGTGGGGCAGTACAGGCGCTTTGGTCAGGACTCAGGCACGCGTGACTGACTGGAAGTGGAAGAGGGGAAGTAATGGGACGTGCAAGGGAGGCGTGGCGCAGCGGTCAGTGCCCATCAGTTTCAGGTTGGCATTGCATGCGAACCGCTGCGCCTGTTGCAGCCATACACACATCTGTGTACTGTGGGCTGTTCTCCAATCTTGCACCATCACACCTCCCGTCCCCCACTCACTGGGCGACTCAAACACGAATGTGATGGTGTCCCCATTGTCCTCGCTCTTCATTGTGATGGCGTCATCGTTGCCCGCGCACTTCAGGATCTTGGACAGGTTGGCCAGCTTCATGCCTGCAAGCGGGCAAGACAAGAGGGCACGTGAGGCAGTGAGGCGGGGCGGGGCTATTACGGCGGGGGAGCGGGGCAGGGCTGTCTGGGAGTGTGCGCCCTTTCAGGCAGAGCTGCCTTGATGGGATTCAAGCTTGCAGCGACGTTCACATGGTCAGCAGGGCAGCTGGGCAGGCGGGCATGCTGCGCTGCAGGGCAGCGAACTGGCCGCGACGAACGCAAGGCGTTCCCGCCCGGCCGTCCCCGCCTCTACCGCCGCTGAGTGCCGCCGCCACTCCCCTGGAGCAACTGTTCGCGTCTGCTTACCCATGCTGACATTTCTGTCGCAGCGGTAGTGCTCAAAGCCGTCTGCTCGGAGTGAAAGCGCCACCAGGCTGACATGGCTGGAGTCCATTGCCTGCAGGCTGAAGCCGCTGTTGTTGCAGTCAAAGTTGGCATCCTCGATCAGGTCCTTGATGGCCTCCACCACCTGCGGAGCAGCGGAGTAGTGGCGAGTGATCATTTGAACACGCCGGCTATGCCGCTTACAAGGCTGCGGGCCGGCGATCTGAGGATGGAGGGACGGTGTATCAGAAGAGCCTGCAAGAAGCGCCGCCTGCCCTGTGCTGCCACCGACCTTCTTGAGCAAGACGCCCTGCTGCAGCCGTGCCTCAAACATGTTTGCTGGTGCTTTTGGCCGGGCTGCTGGTCAAGGGAAAGGGAAGGATGGACTGGCAGGGGCACAGAACGCAACGGAGACAATTCAAGCTCCGCACAGGTGGCAGCAGCAGCACGCAGCAGGCCCATGAACTCTCCAGGGGAGGTCCTGACAAGTGCCGCAAGTCAGAACCATCAAGCGGCTTGCCGGGGTACTGCGTCAGGCTCTGGCAGGCGATGCAGCCTTGCACAGACATGAGCCTGGCAAGCCGGCTGCAGCACTGCACCGCCTTTGTGCGGTCATATAGCGCAGGTGCGGCACATTGCGCGGAGTGTGCATCAGTTCTGACAGCAGGGGCCCATCATGCATCGCCATGCAGCGAGCGCCTGGCCACCCTGCCCGCTCTGACGGCCTGCTTAATCCCCCGACGCCTCACTGCAGCGGCCCGGCAGCGACGCTGTCCCGGCGGCCCCAGCCGGCAGTGGCAGGCGACGCGGCCCCTGGCGGCCGCCGCCTCTGCCGCCGCCGGCCCCGACGAGCTCATCATCACCCGGCCCGATGACTGGCACCTGCATGTCCGCGACGGCGCCGGTCTGGCCTCGGTGGTGCCGCACACTGCGGCCACCTACGCCCGGGCCATCATCATGCCAAACCTGGTGCCCCCTGTCACCACCGCCGCCGCCGCCCAGGCGTACAGGCAGCGAGTTGTGGATGCCGTGCCCGCCAGCCTGGCACACACCTTCACTCCCCTCATGACCTGCTACCTCACAGACAACACGCCGCCCGAGGAGGTGCAGCGCGCCAAGGAGGTGCGTGCGTGCAGTGGAGCGGGGGGGGTGGCTGGCGACGAGGGTGCGCTGCGCTGATGGGCAGAGCGCGAGGCGCGCGCATCGCTGGCCGGCTGCAGTGGCTGTGCTGTTCTGCCGGCCGCAGCTGACCCAGGTGCACCGCGTCGCAGCACCGCTCGCGCCTGCTCGCCCGCCTCCCGCCCCCTCTTCCCGCCGCCATCGCTTCTCTCACCGCCCCTGTGCCCGCGGCCCCCCGTGCCCTCTCCCCTCTGCAGGCGGGCGTGGTGGCCTTCAAGCTGTATCCCGCGGGCGCCACCACCAACAGTGACTCGGGAGTGACCGACTTCAACAAGTGCCTGCCCACGCTGAAAGCAATGGCCGAGGTGAGGAAAGCATCGATCACGGTATGACAGTATGTAACGACTG
This sequence comes from Micractinium sp. NFX-FRZ, assembly GCA_029339195.1. Lineage (NCBI taxonomy): Eukaryota > Viridiplantae > Chlorophyta > Trebouxiophyceae > Chlorellales > Chlorellaceae > Micractinium > Micractinium sp. NFX-FRZ. The sequence goes on from JAPTJF010000286.1 coordinate 22,700, forward strand.
GTATGATTCCCCTTCCAACTTGGAGCCATTTCTGGATGGCTGTTTGGGATGTGTGGGCAGGGCTGCAAAGGTGGGTGGGTTGACCTGGATATGACCGTCCATGGGTTGGGCGGTCCATGGGTTGACCGTCCGCTTGGGAGAGTTTGAGTGTTGTGATGCCGGCCTTTGAGCCGGCCGCGGTGCCCTGCCTCATGACTACTGATGCTCCGCACCTTTGCACGCACGCACGCACACACCCGCACCTGCCCCTCTCGTTGGTCGCCAGCTGCTCCTTAGCCGGCTGAGTGCACCTCCATTGGGGGGCCACAGCAACGCCCCGCTGCCGCCTGCCCGCCCTGCCGCGCGTTCGTCCTGAGCGCGCGGCGCATGCCCCCCGGGCGGGCCACCCCTCCCGCCGCCCGGGGGGCGGGCAGGCGCAGCCACATCCCCACGACTGTGCACACCACACCTCGCTGCCGCCGTGCCCGCATGCACTTTTCGAGCCTCGCTCCTCTGAGCACGCCTCGCTGCTCTGAGCACAAACAGAGGCACAATTCCATTCCTCTTCCCGACGCCCACTTGTCACAGCCATCTCATCTCCTCCCTGCCCTCCCCCCTCCACGCCATGCTGCCCTAGGCCGGCCTCCTGGGGCACCAGGCCCGCCGAGATTTCTGCGAAGCATGAACACGGGCTCTCGCCTCCGCTCCCCCTCAAATCCAACCCCCCTGCCTGCCCCTTCCTCCCTGCCCTGTTTAGGCCGGCCTCCTGCTGCTGGTGCACGGCGAGGTGACGGACCCAGAGGTGGACTTCTTTGACCGTGAGAAGGTGTTCATTGAGACCAAGCTGAAGCCGCTGCTGGACGCGGTGCGCGCTGAGCTGGCGGGGCGTGTGCCATGCTGTGCGCGCTGAGGTGGCGGGCTGTGCCTGCCAGGCTGACCTGGGCGTGCGCTGAGCTGGCGGGGGGGTGTGCCTGCCACGCTGATGCTTCGGGTGTGGCAGCGTGCTCTAGAGCTCGGGTGCAAGCTGATTCTGCCCACTGGCCCTCCCCCACATTTGCTGGGTAGCTTCCACTGGAGCCCAGGGGGTGGTCGGGGAAGCATGTCATGGCGGCCACTGCCCCTCGCCCTGCTGCTCATCCCTCTCACAGTTGCCCTCCCTCCTCCCCTCCCCTCCCCTCACATGTGCCCCCTTCCACCCCGCAGGTGCCCGAACTCAAGGTGGTGATGGAGCACATCACGACTGCCGACGCCGCCCACTTTGTGGCCTCCACCCCTGCCAACGTGGCGGCCTCGGTCACCCCCCAGCACATGCTGATGAACCGCAACGCGCTGTTTGTGGGCGGCCTGCGACCCCACGCCTTCTGCTTGCCCATCCTGAAGCGGGAGGAGCACCGGCAGGCCGTGGCGGCGGCAGCAACCAGCGGCAACCCCAAGTTCTTCCTGGGCACTGACTCTGGTGGGTGGGCGGGCGGACGCGTGGGCGGCTGTACAGGCATACTGACATATGGCAGACTGCTGCTGGGCGACACAGGACTGGCTGCACTACGCTGCACCATCCGCCTGTGGCGAGCTCTCGTGCTGCGCCTGCCGCCTGCTGCCGCCCACACCAACACACCACTCCACGCAGCTACAAACCGCCACCAAACCGCCACTCCTACCCCCGCAGCGCCGCACCCCCGCCACGCCAAGGAGTCTGCCTGCGGCTGCGCCGGCCTGTTCAGCGCCCCCGTGGCGCTGGCGCTCTACGCCCACGCCTTTGAGCAGGCGGGTGCGCTGCAGCATCTCGAGGCCTTTGCCTCCCTCAACGGCCCCGACTTTTACGGGCTGCCCCGCAACACAGGTGCGTGGGGTGGGCCGCTAATGTGAAGAGCTTCTAGGCATGTGCAGCACAGTGGGTGGGCACCGGTGGTGGTCAGGGAGGAGTGGCAGGGCGGCGCCCAGTTCTAGCCCTTGCATTGTGGTGTGCCTGGCTGGCTGGCCCAGGAGAGCAGCCTGGTCTGCTTGCCCTAGCTGCCTTGCCTGTCCTGCCTGCTCATCTCCCACCCCCTCACCTCACCCGGCCTCAGCTCTCCTCCCTCCCCCGCGCCCCCCGTCTCCCACCGTGCAGACAAGGTCACGCTGCGGCGGCAGCCCTGGACGGTGCCTGCCAGCTACGGCTTTGGGGACAGCGAGGTGGTGCCCATGTGGGCGGGCCAGGAGTGCCCCTGGACCGTGGTGCCCTGATCTCGACAAGACGCTGCCGCCCAGCCTGGCTGGCACCAGTCAATCCTCCAAGGTTCCAACGCTCTGCCACGGATGTTAGGCCAGGCTTGGCTTGGCAGAACACACTCCTGGCAGGGCCCGGTGCCCGACAGTGCTATCGGCCCCACAATGCATCTTTCGACTCTGCCTGACCACTCATAAACTCGATTTTGACCCCTGTTTTTCCTTTGCAGTACCCCTTCGGCTCATGCTCTTTCCTATTCCTGTTCTGTGCACGCTTGCTCTCTACTTTCCCACTGCCGCCTGCTTGTCCCCGCATTTCCGTCCCCCCCTGGGCGCTCCGCTCTCTGCTGCTTACTACCCATTTCATACGTTACATGCATGCAACGCACAGCGCGCTTTGCATAATGCACACTTGAGGCACCACACAATGACTAGGATGCAAACCAACTACTAGGATACAGCCCATGGTACGGCAAGGCGTGGGAGGGGCAACATGCAGCGCTAATCGATACACACACAGATCTACACATGGTATGGCATAACAAGCACAAGGGGACCAAAGCAACATTACAGGCGGGGTTCCGCCGACTGCTATGCACGCCCCTGCTAAGAAGCAGAGGTGCAGCGGCCTCCTCAACCCCTGCCTCACAGCTCAGAGCCGCGCGATCGCCGGCACCAGCAGCAGCGGAAACCGCCGTTGCAAGTCATTCAAAGCGCCGCCCCTGCTGCAGCCCATGAACGGAAACTGCATCTGAAAGCCCTGGAGGGGTGTGTGCGAGCTGTGGGGAGTCCCGCTCCCCTGCCTCACATCTTCGAGGAACCGGCGCCCGCGTCACCACCGGCGGCGGCAGCAGCGCCGCCTGCTTCCGCCACAGCCGCCGCAGCTGTCGTGCGGCTGCCTGCCCCGGCGGCGTGGCTCTTGATCCACCCCACCATCTGCTCCACCAGGCCGTCGGCAACACCAGGGCTCATCAGCACCTGGGATGGGGTGGGGGGCATGCTTGCGGAGGCAAAGTCAACGCCATCACACAGTGTGATGCCAAAGGATGTTGCCACCCATGCCATGGCCACCACACCCAAGCTCACCAGCACCTGCCCAGGCTGCCAGCCAGGTGATCAGGCGGGTGGGCGGGCGGGCGGGAGGGCGGGCGGGGCGCGCGAGGAGGGCAGGCCCTCGGGCACACACGCACATGGAGCCAAATGCCAATCAGCTATGCACCCGCACGCGCTGTTCCTCTATTCTCAATACACCACCGCACACGCAAAGAACCGTACAAAGCAAGCAGATGCCCCGCCCAGCAGCCCCCGCCCACCTCGTGGAAGCCCCCCTCCACCATGTTGAGCGTCTTGTCAGCGCTGCTGGCGGCCTCCACAAATGCCTTGCTGGCGGGGGCGGAGGTGCACCTGATGAGGAGGCAGGGGCAGGGGGGCAGCGCGGGGCAGGGCGGGGCAGCAGGACAGGCAGGGCAGAGTTGTGAGTTGTTTGGAGGTGGAGCTGCAGGAGGCCTCAATAAGAGACTTGCTGGCGGCAGCAGGGCGGGGGTGCACCTTTGGCCGGGGGTGGCAGGGGGGAGAGACGGTACGCAGGAACAGACCCACTCAGCCTCCGAGTCCCACCCCGGTAATGGACAAAAGCCAGAGCAAGGGCCAGAGCAAGCTGGGGGCATGCACACGAGGAACCGCAGGATCCAAGCCAGGACAGATCACGTCCGCGCCAAGAGCGTGGCAGCAAGCTACGGCAAGACAGCAAGCCCTTCCCCTCCCTCCCTCCCTTCCCCCCCTCACTTGTCCGCGTCCCCGTGGTGGACGTAGACCGGCAGGGTGAAGTCGCCCCACCGCTTGCGCAGCCAGCCCATGCCCTTTATGATTTCGTTGCCCGTGCGGATGGGCAAATTGCCCACTGCAAGGCGGGAAGGCAGCAGGGGTCGCACTGTTGCGGGGCGGGGCTGTAGGACACGAAAAACTGCATTTGCAACCTTGTTACGTAATCTAGGCAAGTTCCAAGGGTCGAGTGAGGAGCAGTTCGCCAGGAGAGGAAGCGTGCAGGCAGGGGGTAGCTTGCGGCCTCACTCTTGCCACCCACCCCACCCCCCGCTTCCACCACTCTGTACAAGCGCACAAAGATCGACCCTCCCGCCCCCAACCGGCTCCGCCCCACGCACCCGTGTTGAGCGGATCAGCACAGTACTCCTCAACAAGCTTGGCATCTGCGGCCAAGAAAAAAGGGGCGTTAGCGACCGAATGGCAGGCTGGGTAGACGTGGACCAGCGCACACGAGCGCCGCAGCACGAGCTTGCATTCGACGGCTGGGGCCTCGCTGCACCTAAAGTAAACAACCCATGGCGCACATGCCTCCTTTTTCCGCCAGACCCCCACTTTCAAATCAAACACTCTGGAGCCCATGCCCATGCCCCTCCGATTCGACCTGGCCGCCCCCCCCACCCACCCACCCATTCATGTCTTTAAGGTTGACGGCGGGCGCCTGCCGGCACACTGCCCCATCAAAACCAATCACATGCTGGCGCACATGGCCATGCTTTCTTTCAGCCCACCCACCGGGGTTCATGTCCTTGGGGTTGACGGCGGGCACGATGCGCGCCTTTGGGATGATGGCTGCCAGCACCCCACCCAGGGCGGCCTGGATCCTGCACACACCAAGAACGAGGGCGAAGCACAGATCAGCACGCACCAAGCGAGGGCACAGCAGATCAGCAAACACCAAGAGAGAGCGCAGCATCACGGATCAGCACAGGTGGCGGGCCACATTTGCAGAGGCACCGTGCCCACCCCACCCCGCTGCTGGCTGTAAGACAAGTGGCCCAAGGAAGCACACCTGTGCCCACTCACTTGAGCACCAGGGGTTCATCTCCACATCCCAACTCGTGCCCACCAACTGACTCTTGCACACACAGCGACACAAGCAACACGAGCACGCTGCTTTACTGCACCCAGTTGAGCAACAGGCTCATCCCAAATGCCCGGCCAAGTTGACGCAGCACAACCCCCACCTGCCCCACCAACTGTAGGACAAGCGACCCAAGAAGCAAGCAAGTGCCTGCACCTTGCACTCACTTGAGCACCAGGTTCATCTCCACATCCAGCGCCGGCGAGCACAGCATCATGCCCGCCCACCGCCCCTGGTCGCGGTGGCAGGCCAGCGCGGCCACCAGGCCCCCCAGCGAGTGGCCGGCGATGAACATGGGGGGCGAGGCGCTGGGGTAGCGGGCGCGCACGTCGGCGGCGGCAAAGTCGCAGAGGGACAGGAACTCGTCCACCTGTGAGGGTGGGAGGGGGAGCATCAAAGGTGGGATGAGGTTGACAAAGGAGGGGAAAGGTCAGCAAGCAATATGGAGGCATGCATGCAGTGCACCCATAACAGCAGCCCTGGAACACAAGGAGCAGCACCAGCAGCGGCAGCAGCACGGCATCACCAGCAGCAGCGGCAGCGGCAGCAGCAGCATCTCCAACACCGGCGGCAGAGGCAGCGGCAGCAGAACCCACCAGTTCCTGGTATGATTCAATGTAAGCACGGTCCCCCTCGCTCTTGCCGTGCCCCACGCTGTCCCCGCTGTACACGGCAATGCCCTCCCGCGCCAGGCGCTCAAACACTGGGGCAGGGGGGGCAACAGTCGGGGAGGGAAGAGTGGCACGTGGCGTGGGTCAAGAGCTGGGGCGGGGGCAGGAGGGAGTCGGGAGTTTGGGGGGCGGGACAGCAGGCACAGGAGGACCCCCGCCCCCAGTCCTTATCAACATTCCCAGGCCTGCTGCCTGCCGTCACTCCCTTTGGCTCACGCGTTTCGATATCATGGGTGCCCACGATGTGCGCCCGCTGTACCGCCCCATGCACCGTCCCTTGTACCGCCCCCCATCGCCTCACAACTCCCGTGCCGGCCCCGGCAACCTGATCAGGAAAAGCAGTCACGCCCCACCACCCACGTATCCCTCGTGCACAACAGCTGTCTGCAGCTCCGCTCACCTTTCTCATACCGCCCCACGTGCTCGCCCACGCCGTGGTGCCAGCACAGCACCGCCGCCGGCGGGTCATCAGGCAGCACCGTCACTGTGAACAGCTTGTGCCCCTTCTTGGCAGAGCGCTCGCTCTCGATAACCTGCACCATCTTTCCCGGTGCTTCTGCTGCTGCTGCTGGGCGCCGGAGCCTGGCTGCCGCTGGTCGGGGCTGTCGGCAGGGTTCTGTGGCGGCAGAGGAGCGGGCGGGGTGAGTGGCGGCAGCTGCTCGAGATCAAGCACGCAGCTGTGCAGAGCTGCAGGAATGCGCTCAGCGAGGCCTCAATGCTACCAGACGGCTCACGCGCACCCAGCAGCAGCACACAACCCACCAGTGGAGCGTGCGAAATTTGGCAGGCGGGGAAGTGATGTCGGGGCCCCTTGTGTCGCGATCACACGCATGTGCTGATCTCAGGGAGTGCTTGGACAGGAAGCAGCGCGCTGAGAACCCTCATCTCGGACCACCAGCGTGGCAGCGGTGCCACCTGATGGGCGAGCTCCTGATCAAGCTTACGGCCTTGGATCAATCACATCACCGGTGTCGACCAAAATACAGCGCCTTGGAAGCCTTCAAAGCACCGCTCTTGCCGCAAACCCCAAACTCCGCGCTTGTGTAGCTTACCGGGGGACCCAATGCGGTAGCTGTTGCAGGATCATCAAGCAAGCCGAAACATGCAAGGGCTGGCGGCGCTTATCCGCCGAGGGGTGCAGCAGCAACAGCTTACCGCATGCAGCCGGGCTGCTGGCGCGCCCTGGCAGTGGGAGGCGCTGCGTCAGAGTCTTGGGACTGTAGCGAGCGCCGATGCCGCGGTTGGGGAGCAGCGGGGAGCTGCGCCTGCAGCGGCGGCAGCAGGGCGTGCCGCCGCTGCCACTGCCGCCAGCGCGCCACCACGGCGGCCCCAGCTCTGGCAGGCAGACGTCCCAGCAGAGGCACGCGCAGCAGCGCTGGCAATGCAGCAGCAGATGCAGGATGCGCTAGCCCGGCGCGAGTTTGGAGAAGTTCTGCACCTGCTGCACGAGAGCGAGGGGTTTACCGACGGGCCCGCCAGCAGCAGCGGCAGCGTCAGCGAGACGGGTGGTGCCGCCGCACCGCCCGCCCTTGCAGCCGCATGGCACCCCTACGACCGGGCAGCTCTCTATGACTGCGCGCTGCGAGCGTGTGCGGCACGGGGGGACCCAGATGAGGCCCGCCGCCTCGTGTCCCGCATGTGGAAGCAGCAGGTGCGGGGCGGGGTGCACCGGTGTTGGTCGTGTGCTGCCTGCCGTGTGCTGTGGCGTGCTGCGTTCTGGCTGCTGCGTATAGTGCTGCTGCACGAGCACAGTGTGGGCATTGGGCGCTGCGCCCGGCAGGCTACCACCCCCCCCACGCCGATGCCTCTCCATCCATACGTCGTGCCATCCCATGCGCTCAGCAGCTGCCGCCAACGGCTCAACACACAAGGCTTGAATCTCTATCCCAATCGCCATGCACCCCTGTAGGTGCCCGTGGGCATTGTGGCTGCAACTGCGCTCATCAAGGCTCTGTGCGACGTGGGGCGGCGGGCCGAGGCGCTGGAGCACCTGAGCGGCGTGCCCACCAAGCGGCAGCGCGCCCCCATGTACACCGCCCTGCTGCGCTCTTGCAACGATGCAGGCGCGTGGTGCGGGGTGCAGCAGTGCTGTAATGCGCTTGCGGTGGCAGCGGGCAGCGCTGGTTGGGGTTGGCTGTATGGGGGCTGTGTGGCGATGTGCCAGGCACAGCCTCGGACAGCGGGCAACCACAGCATGGGCGTCACTGTGGCCGCAGCTGCGCAGTGCGCCTGTAGCCTGCGCCTCACTTGACCTTTTTCGTACTTCACGTGCCTGCTCTGTGTGTGCAGGCGAGCTGCGAGTGGCGCGGGACTGCTGGGCGCAGTTCCAGCGCCGGCAGCAGCAGCCCGAGGGGCGGCAGCTGCGGCCGGACGCCTGGCTGCTGGCAGAGGTGATCAAGATGCATGGCGCAGCGGGCGATGTGGCAGCGGCAGAGGCGGCTTGGATGCACGCCGGCGGAGCGGCGATGGCGCCAGGGGCGGCGGCGGCGACAGCAGCAGTGGAGGAAGGGCCAGCGGGCGTCGAGCAAGCCTGCCTGCATGCCGCGTGGGTGGCGGCACTGGCCCGGGCGGGGCAGCTGCAGGCGGCGGTGACAGAGCTAGAGGCGCTGCTGGACCGCTTCTCTGCAGTGCTGCCCGTTGAAGTCACCGTGCCTCGACACGAGGAAGACGTCAGCAACAGCAGCGGCAGCGGAGGCGGCGGCGGCAGCGGCGGCATTGCCTCCAGCGCACCGCCCGGCAGCAAGCAGCAGCAGCGGCAGTGGGCGGAGCAGGGCGGGGCGGTGGGCGCGGCGGCGGCAGCAGTGGGGTGGCCAGCAGCGCGTGCGTCGACCGTGAAAGCTCTGCAGGACGCTCGGAACGCTGTGCTGGCAGAGGCGCAGGCGCGAGGGGACGACGCGTGCGCAAACCACGTGGCAGCGCTGGCCACCATGCGGGGCCTGCCGCCGGATGTGGGAACCTACAACAGCCTGCTGCGCGCTGCGGTGGTTCACGGCGATGGGGTGCAGTCGGTGCTGGTGAGTGGGTTGTTTAGACGCAGAGGGAGGGAGGGAGGGGAGGGTGGGCGCGATAGTGAGGGCGGGCAGGGGATGCAGGTTGGCAGAGGGAGCAGTTGGGGGGTCCTTGGTGCTGCCTGATCCCGCTGCTGCCGCGGCTGTCTGCTGCTGCATGGAGCCCCAAAGGAGTGAGGGGCTCCCCGGCGCCCACGGCACGTTGCAGCACTCAAGCCTGCTGAACCCTAGTGGGGATGGTGTATCTGATGCCTCGTGTGCCTCTCTCACTTTGTGTGGCACGTGTCTGCTACCCTGCAGGATGGGGTGCGGGAGATGCGGGCTCTGGGCATCAGGCCTGATTGGCAGACGTATCTGCTGGTGCTCAAGGCTTGTGCTGGTGAGCTAGAGATCATGTGTCGAGCCAGAGAGGGTGCACTCGCCACTTCCCTGACCCGCCTCTGCTCCGGGCAACTGCTTCCTTCCTCCGGCCCAGCCCAGCAGCCACATTGTCACAACTCTTGCGCCCATGCCGACTTGTGCTGCCCTGTTGCTTTGTGGCCTGCAGGCGAGCGCGACGCCGAGGCGGGGCAGGCCGCGTTTGACGGCATGGCAGCAGACGGCGTGGTGCCGGGGCGGCTGCACCACAACGCGCTGCTGAATGTGTATGCCAGCGCCGGTGACTTGGAGGTGAGGGCAGGGGGTATATAAATGCCATGTATAACCTGTTGTTTCGCTGCAGCAGCGGCTGGCCGGGTGCTGCCACAGGCGCCTAGTGCCCATTGAGCTTCTCCAGCCTCCACTGCTCAACCCGCCTTCCTTTGTGCCCCTACGTGACTAGCCTCGATGCCCCAGTGCTTGCTGCGCACGGCTCTTGATCAATGACACACCCATATCCCCGCGCCCTTCTGCCCCCCCACTGCCCCCCTACCCCTGGCACCTGAGCAGGGCATTGATGCCGCCTACCAGCGCATGCGGGCAGCAGGCTTCTCCCCGGACTCCCGCACCTTCAAGGTCCTTTTAGAGTCTGTGCGGCAGTGGGCGGCGCTGGAGAGTGAGTGAACTGGGGTGGGGTGCAGTAGGCTCAGTGGGCGGCGCTTGGGAAGCGGGAGCATCAGGGTGCAGCGGCTGAGCCGGGTCGCGCATCCGCACCCCTGCATGCATGCGGCGACTGGGAGATTGGCGGCGGCGGCGCAGTGCACCTGCACGGACAGCTGGGCAGCACTGCCTCTCACACATGCATGCCTGCTCACCCACCTTCGCCGCTGCGTGCACCGCGCCGCTCTCCACCGCCTGCCTGCCTGCAGCCGCGGGGCGTGCCGCGGATGCTGAGCAGCTGCAGTCGGTGCGGCAGGAGCGGGTGTACCAGCGGCAGTCCACCGCCGCCCTGCTGGCACGCTGGGTTGCTGACCTGGACGCCAGCCGGCCCACCGCCCTCACCCCAGACATCTTTACCTCCCTGCTGCACGCCTACAGCCAGTGTGGGCAGGTGTACCACGTGCTGCTGCTGATGCGGGACGCGTTTGGGGTGCGGCTACCGCCCTCCACTGCCGCCGTGCTGGGCCGGGGCAGCGGGGCGCGCGGCGGGGCGGAGGCGGCGGCGGCGCAGGCAGCGGCGGCGGAGCAGCACAGCAGGGAGATGGAGGCGCTGGAGGCTGCCTTGGCAAGCAGCAGCAGCAGCAGCAGCAGCGACGCTGTCGGGACCTCCCCGACAGCAGCAGCCGAAGCAGCGGCAGCAGCGGCAGTAGCGCCAGCGCCGCCGCCGCCGCCGCCCCCCGCCCGTCCGGCGCCCCGCGTGCTGCACAGCCCGCTCAGTGCTCGTACCTTGGAGAGGGCGCGGCTGCAGCCCAGCCTGCGGATATACAACGCCGCCATTGGGGCGTGCACGCGAGTGGGGCATGAGCACCTGGCGGACGCTGTGGCCCTGCTGCGCAGCATGCTGGTGCGTGCTGTGCTGCGCTGTGCTGTACGTGCTGTGCTGTGCTCTGTGCTGTGCACGCTGTGCTGTGCCGATGCTGTCCCAGTGCTGTGATGCCGCTGTGCAGCATGCCGGGGTGCGAGTTAACGCTGCGTTATGGCCGACTCCGCTGAAGGCTTGTGCTGGATGCTGCACATTGCTGGGATGGCGGGCCCGTCCTCCCTAGGAGCCTGCCTCTCTGCTCAGCTGCTCTGACCAGACCTTGAGGGACGCCTCCTTGCTGTCCTATCGGCAAACACCGCTGTCCCATGCACCCACTTCTTGTTCACATACGCGTGCACACACATGCGCACACACGTGCGGTGCCCACCCACTTGCCCTCCCCGCCCCCCTCGCCCCTCCCGCAGCCCACGGGCCTCTCCCCCGACGTCCACACATACACCTCCCTCATCGCGGGCTGCGCCTACGGCCGGCAGGCAGCGCTGGCTCGGGAGCTCCTACGTCAAATGGGGCAGCGCGGCATCGAGCCCACCGCTTGGACCTACAATGCCCTGCTGAATGTGGAGTGCTGGACGTATGGGGTGGATGCTGGGGTGGCGCTGCTGCGCACGCTGGCGACGCAGGGCATGCAGCCGGACCGGGCGACGTGGAACACGCTGCTGGCATGTGAGTCAGCCAGGGCTCCAAGGGCTGGGGCGGGCTGGGTGGTGGTGGGCCTGGAGGACAGGGTGTGCACCTGTTGGGACTGAGAGATGGGGTCTGCGCGGGTGTGGGCCTGTTTGGCGGGCTGAGGGAGGGTCTGGACGGGGCAAGGCATGAGTGAGCAGGTGCTGCTGGAGGCAGGTGCCCAGGGGAGAGCGCAGCCGTCACGAGCGGCGCCCAGGTCAGGTGTTCCTGCTCTCGTGTGGCTGCTCTATGGCCCCACTGGAAGGTCGTCACACCGCTACCTGCTCCTTGTGCCTCTGACACGGCATTGCATATGCTCCGGCCCTGGCTGCAGCCGCCCGGCTGTTCAAGCGGGCCGACGTGATTGCCATGGCGCAAGCGGAGCTGCAGGGGGAGGAGCAGCGGGAGGAGGCGGCAGCAGAGGCGGCCGCAGCGGCGGCGCAGGAGGCGGCGGCGGCGGCGGCAGCAGCGGGCAAGCCTCCGCCGGATGACCACGGCTGGCACGGGTACTACGAGCGGCAGCAGGAGGACGAGGATGAGTGGTAGCGTGCCTCTGTTCTGGCCTGGCCTGCCAGCAGCAGCGCGCACTAGCACTGGGAAACGCCCTTTGCAGCTGCACCCTGCGCTTCGAACCCTGTGAAATTGAACAGGAAATAGCAGAACGGTATGCAATAGTGGTGCTTGCTGCCAGAACTTGCACACGGCACTTTTTCGCACCTGGAGTGGGGGCTGGGTCATAGACAGCGAGCGGTACACCTGCGGCAGTACACCCCTCCTCCGTGACGTGCATCTAAGCTATTTCGCGGTGTTTCGAGTGTTTTTGACAATTAAAAGAGCTTACAAATAGATTTGCGCCGCTACAGGAGGCTTGCGCGTAAGGAAGGACGTCCGCCCAAATTGGCGGGCCGTGACCGCCAATTGACCGGCTCGACGTGTGGCTGGCTGTCTCGATAGCTCGATATAAGCGCCTCGGAAATGTCAGCGGCAGGGGGGGCACCGCAGTGGCCGCAATGCCGCATCTGCTGGGAGGGGCCCAGGGCTGGCGGGCCCCAGGGGCTGGCAGACGCGCTGGTGGCGCCCTGCGCCTGCCAGGGCACCCAGGCCCATGTGCACCTCAGGTGAGGTCTTGGTGCGAGAGATGGTATGAAAACCGGTGATTTCATTTCATCAGTTCAAGGAAATTGTATCGCAAAAGCGGCGCTTCTTGCGGGAGATGAGCAGGCCCCGCCGCCGGCATCCCCTAAAAGCGACATGCATCAATGCTGTATGTCCCCCTGGCGCCCTTCTCACCCCTGCAGCTGCCTCCATATGTGGCAGATGCAAAGGCTAAGAAACCTCCAGGACCCCAGCTGCTGCGAGATCTGCAGGCAGCCCTACCGCGTGCCAGCGAATGCCTGGCAGGTGGCAGAGGCAGCAGGCGTGGTTGATGCAGCGGAGCGGCGGTGGATGGAGTGGATGCAGGGGGGCGCGCGTGTGCTGCGCACAGTGCTGCGCGGCGTCAAATGGGTGCTGCGCAAAGCAGTGCCCTGCGTGTATGCAGCCGTGGCAGTCCGCACGTGGTGTGCTGAGGTGGCTTACCTGGCGCTCGACCCTGCCAGCTCAGCGCCAGCAGCAGCGGCGGCAGCGGCGGCAGTGGTGGGCCAACAGCCGGCTGCAGCGGCTGCAGCAGCAGCCGCAGCTGTGCAGGGGCCTTTCTCCACGGATCTGCTGCTGGAGGGCATGCAGAGCGCCGCTGGTCTGTACATCGGTGTTCTCATCGACTACCAGCGCACGCGCGATTGGGACCAAGTGTGGCAGGGGCGACACTGGGGGCGCCTGCAACAGACGGTGCTTCTTGGGGCGGGGCTGGCAGCAGCGCTCTATCTGCAGCAGCTGTGCGGCATGCACCTTAGGGCTGCTGGCGCCCTGGGCAAGCAGCCTGCGCTTGGCCAGCTGGCTGACCTTCTTGTGGAGGCCATGCGGTGGCTGGCTGCTGCCTGCATCGCCAGGAATCGAGTTGCCGCCCGGCTCTGTACGACGTTCCTTCCGCTGCCAGGCCAGCAGGACACGTGGCGAGTGATGGACCAAGGCCTGGCGGCGATTCACAGCTGGCGCGCTGAGGTGGCAGAGGCAGCCAAGGCAGCCCAGGTGGTCAAGGTGTTTCAGGAGCGCCCAGAGGCAGAGCGAGCCCTGTGGGTCATCTTGCGACCAGTTGCGGCTGCCAGCACATGATGCAGCTGGCTGGCTAGCGTGCTGCCCACTTTCCCGTAGCAACCAAACGTCAGCTACAGCAAGTGCCTCGTGGCCTCCCCCACCTTTTCTATTCAGCTCTAATCTGTGCACACCGCTCTTCCCGTGCCAGAACCTCCCCCTTCTTCATTTTCTTGCTTGAGCTTGCCATTAACTTTACCGCGTATTGACAATCGAATGCAGAGCGTAAGCACCGCTGGCAGTCAAGCACAGAGCCCAGAGTGCTGGGCGCCGCCCCATGCGGTACGCTTGCCGCCGTCCCGCCCCGTCAGGGTTCGTGTTATCTCTAGCGCAGCTTCTGTCCTCCACACGTTGCTGTGTTTAAGCCCGTGTTTTTAATAAGCCCAGCGCTGCCCCATTCCACACGGCTCGGCTACCACCGAGAACCTAGCTTGCCTCACTCGGACTCTAGCGCGGCATCGCAGCCTGGGCCCAGATCCGCTTGCCACATGGAAGACCTAGACGGGGCGGGGGAGGAGCCGCAGTGCCGGATTTGCTGGGGTGGGCCCCGCCCGCCGCCGGCGGGGCTGGCAGACGTGTTGGTGGCCCCCTGTGGCTGCCGTGGCACCCAGGCCCACGTGCACCTCAGGTGGGCTGATGCTGTTGAGTAGTACGCTTTCTTCCGTTCCAGGGTGCAGCTAGTGAACCTAGCGTGATCGAGGCTGCTTTGGTGCCACATGGCATGCACGGGAGGGGTGAGCAGCCACCCCATGAACACGTTTGCAGTGTGCACACTCACCAGCCACTCACTGCTCTCCTGTCCCCTCATCCACCCAACCCCTGCCTGCAGCTGCCTGCACGCATGGCAGGTGCACAGGTTCAGCAGCATGCAAGACGGCAGCCGCTGCGACGTGTGCCGCCAGCCCTACCGCGTGCCAGCTGGCGCATGGCAGTCGGCAGTAGCTGGGGGCGCGATCGACGCAGCCGAGCGGCGGCACGTGGAGGTGGCTGGAAAAGCCGCAGGCATGCTGCAGGGTGCTGCTGTTCGGCAGGGCACTGCGGCTGTTGTCAGGCTCGCCAAACTGGGAGCAGCCGCTGTGTGCATCGCCGCAGCTGCCAGCGTCTCGTGTGCAGAGGCCGTCCAGCTGATGCTGGCTGGCTGCCCGGTGGCAGCGGCGCCGCAGCACTCTGCAGCCGCAGCTGCAGGCGCGCTGCTGCCGTTCCGGGAGCTAGCACATGAGTCGGGCAGCCTGGCGCTTTCCATCCTGGCAGTCTTCATGCTCCGGGACTACTTTCACACGCGCAGCTGGCGCAGGGTGCGGCAGGGCCAGGCGTTCCGCCTGCTGTGCCGCACGGCGCTCGCCGCCGCCGGCCTGGGCGCTGCGCTCGCCGTGCAGCGGCTGTGTGCGGTGGACCGCGCCGCCCCTGGCGCGCCTGCCAAACAGCCGCTGACGGAGCAGCTGGCTGACCTGGCGGTGGTCGCCACACGGGCGCTGTTTGCTGTTCAGGTTGCCCGCGTCAACTGCTTCCCACGCGCGCTCTCCATGCTCCTGCCCGGCGGCCAAGACCAGCGGTTGTACAACGGCGAGGCATGGGCAGCTGTCCGCAGCTTGTTCTCCGAGTTGATGGCGACAAACCACGGGTGTGCCGCTCTGTGGGCTTTCCAGGAGCGCCCTGCAGCGCTGCGCACGCTGTGGGCTGTCCTGACTTGCACCGATGGCTGAGCCGGTGGGGGGCTGGCTGCCCAGGAGCGCTCCGACGGCTCCTGCCCCTGCTGCCCTGCCTTGCAACCCATTCTGCTTTCAGCTGTGGGATTTGAACATAATGTATATATGGGGCTCGTTTGTTTGTGCACTCACGCTAAGTGCATCGTAATATCATCTGTAATTTGAATCAGAGTGAGCTTGGTGACTGGTGCGGGGTGCGACTCGCCCAGCCAACCTGGCATGCCATGGCAGCCGGCAAGGGGCGGAGATCCCCTGGTTTCTTATGGTGCACCATGTCCACGGATTTTCACGATAGGCCACGGCAATGGCATGACGGAATATTGAAAACACAGGTCAGGGCTGCCCCGCTAGCGTGCCGCCGCCGCTTCGCCTTCCCCACGGCCTCCTGCCTGCCACTTTGTGATCAGCGCGTCTGTGTTCTCGCTCCAGAACCATCGCCCCTACACCCATTCGCCTGGCGAAGCAAAGTGACATCTTGGCGCTAAACCAGCCAGGAGGAGCTTACAGCCGTCTGCCTGGGCCATGTCGGATTGTGAGAGCGAGGGGCCACAGTGCCGCTTCTGCTGGGAAGGGCCTCGGGCGCCGCCTGTGGGGCTGGCAGACCTGCTGGTGTCGCCGTGCGCCTGCCGGGGCACCCAGTCCCACGTGCACCTCAGGTGGGTGCTGAGTGCATCACGCTGGAAGCTGCATCTTCGTGCAGTGAATGCAACGCACCACGGGTGTGAACACAACATGAGGAGGAGATGATTGGTCCTCAGCACGCACAACAAGCGGGCCTGCCTGTGCGCACCTCACACCCAGGTATCCCACACTTGTTCCTCCACCCCGCAGCTGCCTCCACGCTAGCCAAATGTACAGGCTGCTCAACCGCCAAGACCCCAGCCGGTGCACCACGTGCAGCGAGCCGTGCGCTGTGGACGCAGCGACCTGGGCGGCGGCGGTTGCGGCAGGCGTTGTCGACCCACACGAGCGGCGGCGTGTCCAGGTGCATGAAGTGCTGGGGTCACGCGTGAGCTCGGTGCACGAAGCTGCTGCCATGCGCCGGGCACGCCGCTGGGATCTGGCTCTGTTGGCGGCTGCCGGCGGGCTTGTCAGCACGGCCGCACTGCTCTGCCTGAGTCTTGCCATTAGCAGCGGCAGCGGCAGCAGCAGCAGCAGCAGCAGCAGCACATGCGAGCCGTTCAGCTGTGGCTTTGCAGACAGCTTCTCGTTTGCTATGCTCGTCCAATCTGCTTGATGTCGGCTTGGCATGTGTTGACGACACCCATCACCTCCTGCACTGTTGCTCCCGATCATGAGGGCCCTAAACCCAGCCCTGTCTTCCTATGGATCCTCTCTGCTCTGCATGAAACCAAACGATTCATCGGTAAACAAAACTACTCTTCTGCGCCTTCTTCTTGATGCACACTGGACTTTTCATCTCTATATGTGTTGCCACAGGATCTACCTGGGCTGATTTCTCTGGTGGCAGGGAATGCATAGGCTGGTGCTTGAGGAGGGGCAGGGCCTGGGCCACTTGCGCACGCTGGCAGGGTCAACTAGCCGGCAGCCCGGCTGTACTGTACTACGGTGCAGCCCCACTGCAGTGCAGGTGCCGCCACCTGCGGCTGCCGCCGCCCCGTCGCCGGCGCAACAGCGGGCAGTACCATGTGAAGCGATTGCCCAACTGGTGACCCTGTGGGGGCTGAGCCCACAGCTTCCCAAGCAGCACACCGCTCGCAGCACACGCCAGCTGCGCAGCCGTGAAATTCACTAGCCCATGTCAAGTTTGCTAGCCACCAGGGAGCGGCTGGCAGCTCCGTCGTTAACTGCATTTTGGAAGCTGTAAAATGCAACCGAATCCTGATGGCGGCGCTAACGAGAAGGTGGTTCCTGCACAGCCTGGTGCACCATGGCGTGGCAGGTGCAGTACGCCGGCCGTCCTGCCCAGATGGGCTGGGCGCAGGCGCGCCCTCGGTCAGCTTGCCGCGCTTTCAACCACGGTCCACTGACCTCCAAAACTCCCATAGACGCATAGTCAGTCAATTAACCTCGCCCCGCTCCGGCAGACGAACCGGCGGGACTCTGCGTGGTCGCGGGCCACCTTGCGACGGAGCGAGCCCTCCCCTTTCCAACCCATCCATACAAGACTCATGTCGGCGTGCGGAAGCAACGCTGAGGAGCCGCAGTGCCGCTTCTGCTGGGAAGGCCCCCAACCCCCGCCGGCGGAGTTGCTGGCGGCGCCCTGCACCTGCCGGGGCACCCAGGCTCATGCACACCTCAGGTTGGCTGCTGTATATTGCAGACGCATAATCAGAGAGCGGTTGCCGCGTGCACCTAGTAAATGCAGTGTATGTGCACGACAAGCCCGCAGGGAAGATGAGCGGTCTTGTAAGCTAGGGTTCCTGTCATGGCTGGGCCTCTCACTCCCACACTGCCTCACCCCGCCCCTGATGCCTTGCACCCACCCTATCTGGCAGCTGCCTGCACACCTGGCAGCTTCACATGGTCCAGGGTTTCCAGGACCCCAGCTGCTGCGGCGTGTGCCGCCACCCCTACCGCGTGCCAGCGGGCGCCTGGCAGGCGGCGGTTGCTGCGGGCGCCATTTCCGCAGCCGAGCGGCGGCAGGTAGAGGGGCGGCGGCGGGCAGCAACAACAGCTGGTGGCAGTGCAGCAGAGCAGCAGCAGCAGCAGCAGCAGCAGCAGCAGCAGCAGCAGCAGCAGCAGCAGGGCGAAGTGGTGCAGCACGCGCCAGCTGGGTTCATCCACCGCACACTCATTGTGCTGGCTGCGGTGCTGGCTGGCGGCGCAGGGCTGGTTGCGGGCGCCGTTGTGGTCAGCGCAGCAGCCAGCGTCGCTTCTGCAGCTGCCACGTTCTGCAGTGCCGGGATGGTACAGCAGGGGCCTGATCCCGCCATACCAGCCCTCCTGCACAGCAGCGCTGCCTGGGCGCAAGAGGCAGCAGCCGCACTGGCAGCGCAGCCGCCATTCCTGCACGGTGTGGCAAGCTCTGGTGCTTAGCACTGCTGTAGCACTGGCAGTTGCTAGGCTAAGCAAAGGGTCACATGTGCAAGTTGTCAAACACATGAGTGGCGCAGGGTGCGCATACCGCTGATTCAGTTGTTGCAGTCGGTAGCGGTATCTGAAGCAGCCCTGGCAGCGATAAAGCAGCCTCAGCGGCTGCCGCCGGAGCGCGCCCCAAGCAGCCTCCTCATGAGCAGCTGGCTGGCCTGGCAGCAGCGGCGCCCATGTGGTTATGTGTTATGCTGTGCCCCTTGCTCTCCCCAGCCCCATGCCACAAACGACCCTGCTGTGCTTGCCTGGCTGGCCAGTGCGCACAGCAGTTCACCGCTACCAAGGCCAAGTGACGCGCTCTTGTCCAACTCGCCAGCAGGCTGGTTTCGCTTACTACCATGTAAGTGCCCCTACATCTTCCTGTTATCCTGACCTGCTCTCTCCTGCACCGAACCTGCACTAAGGCGCACTGCTGCGATTCTCTGTTTCGGCTCCTGCTTTCATTTTACACAACACCTCGCATGAGCGCAATCAAGGCACACCGTTGGTGCCAGCAACTGTCCAGTCCACAGCCCAGCGGCAGGTGTAGCCCCCGCCGCTGCACCTCGCGGCAGGTGCAGGCCCTGCCAAGGAGCAGGGGCCTGGCAGGCTCAGCACCAGGGGCCAGCCACCGCACATCTGGCCAGCCGCAGCCGCCGCCCGCACCCTCCCGCTCAGCCCCGCGGCAGGTGCAGGCCTTGGCGCAGGTACGGCGCCAGCGGGCAGCCCGTCTCAGGCACCCAGTATGGGTCGTCTTTCCAGGGCTCCAAATCAGTGTCTGAGGAGGAGGACTCGCCTGCCTCACCAGCTGCCGCTGCCACGGCCCCTGCCTGCCCAGGCACTGCCTCCTCTGCCGCGTCAGCCGCCAGCGCTGCCTCCCTGGGAGCTGCAGCCTCCTCGCCTTGCGTCGCCGCCCGGGTGTGGGCGCCGTGCATGCTGTCGGGCTCGCCAGGGGACTCGCCGCTCGCCGCCTCTGCCTGCACCACATGTGTTGTAGCGGTCCGGGAGGGGTTTGAGGGCTTGCATTCAGGACATCAAGATCACATCACTGCGCTGATCAGCACTTGAGGAGCAGATGTTGCGGTGTTGCAGGGCGGTTGGTTGGGTGCGGCGGCAGCCAGGCAAGCACACGGGCGGCTGGGTTGGGAGGGCTGGCAGGCACGAAGCCCGGTCCCGGGAGGACTGCCGGCATGAAAGGGCACCCTCTTCCCACCTTGTCTGAGGCGTGGGCGGCCGTCCGAGGCCGGTGCGGCTGCCAGGCGCGCCTGCTGCCCGGCCCTGGGCCCTTGCGGGCACAGGCGGGTCTCAGACCTAACCCACGCTGCGCAGACACAACCTGCATTTGGGTGAAAATGTGTGAGGCTCTGATGCAGCACCGTTGTGATCATGGCCTGGACCTGCCGCCGAGTTGCATCTACGGCTGACGGGGCGCGGTAGCAGGCACAGCATGGGCGGAGGTAGCATTTGACTCCCCTCTTCCTCTTGCACGTCTCGTTTACCGCAGCAACGTTAACGCTGTTAACACTCTCCTTCCTGCCTGCTCTCACCATCTGAGCCTGCTCTGCTCGACTGCACACTTTGCATCTACACGTCCTGCTGGCACCAAATTAGTATGACGAGAGGTCACAACATCGCAACACAACAAGACAGAAAGACACCTGAGCAGACATCCACAGCGGCAGGCGCACCACCAACGGTGAGCCGCAGGTTATTTGGCGCCTGCTTGCCCAGGTGGCACTCAGCGCCAGTAAACCCACCCACAAAGCTGCCCACGCCTTGCTTCACTCGGCGGGGGACGGGAACAGGGAGAGGCGCACTGTGCCAGCGGCCGCACAGGCGAGGCCGGTAGCCACGAGCAGAGCCCCGCTGGTGTAGCTGCCGCTGAAGAGGGCTACCAAGCCTGGGAGGAAGAGAGCCAGCAGTGCCGCCGTTGTGGCGCCCAGCAGGCTGCAGCAGGGAGGGCGCAAGTTGGGGAGCACGCAGCAGTGGCATGGCCATCGGACATTAGCTTGTTAGTGCAAGAAGCAATGCACCGTGCCTCACTCACCCACTCAAGAGTCTGCTCCTCTCCCCTCTCCACCCCGCCGCACCTGAACATCCCCCACATGCAGTCTGGCCCCCTCCCTGCCGGATGCTGCCTGCTTTGCTTTTGCTCTGGCCAGAACTGAACTGAGTGCCTCCCCATCTCCCCACGGTAGTCATGGCACACCTGAGCAGCCCCCACAGGGAGGTGACCTGCAGGGCTGGCCCCCTCGCTGCCCGATGCTGCTTGCTTTGCTTTCACTCTGCCAGAACTGAGTGCCTCCTCATCTCCCCCGCATCTACCCATTACATACCTGAGCAGCCCCCACAGAGAGGTGACCTGCAGGCTGGCCCACGCCGCGCCCGCCAGCGCCGCCAGCGTCACCAGGAAGAAGCCCAGGCCTGGCAGCAGCGGCTGCCAGAAGAGGACGCGCCACAGGGAGTCCCTGCAGGGGCGGGGGCGGGGGTGGGGGTGCGCTTGGAGGGTGCGGGGTGGAGAGGGGCAGGCAGGCAGGCAGGCAGACAGGCAGGCAGGCAGACATCGTGAGGAGGGCACCAGTGGGCGTCCCTGCCCGCCGGTACATCTTGCACCTGCCCCAAACACACAGCTGGTGTTGAAAGCTGAGCTTCAGCCTTGTCGAGCTGGTGGGTGAAGGCAAGACGTGCCGCCCGCCCGCCCGCCGGGGCCACCCAGCCAGCAGCCCAGCAGTGCATGAGGTTCCCTCCCCGCCACTTGCCTGAAGGGCGTCACCAGCAGCGGGAAGCCGGCCAGCAGAGAAATGAGGAAGGCGAGGCGTACCAGCAGGAAGGCGCCCCTGCCTGCGGCCTCTCCAGCCAGGGACACCAGGGCTTTGGGAGTGAACTCGTTGATCGCATTTGCCTGCAGGGTGGGGGCAGATGAGGCGCCCCACAACACTGGTGTTGCTGCGTGATGCAAGCTTGGCAGAGTGAAACAATTGTACAGCGATAGAAGTGGGGGTGCCCACTGTAGCGCCTGCCTGCATGCAAACCATGCAACACTGCGATACAAGCACGGCTGGTGCGCTGTGCCAAAATACGCTGCCACAGCCCACACACCCAGGCGGAAATGGCTGCAGCATGCATGCCCTGGCCACCTCACCTGCACGCTGCTCCCAAACAGGGCGCAGCAGCAGGCGCCCAGCAGCCCTGCCAGCACAGAGCAGTACAGAAGGGCAAGCCCGCTGGCGCCGCGTGCGCGGCTGCGCAGGCGGGCGAAGGGGCGCCGCTGGCGAGACTGTGCCTGGAGCGTCTGTGGGGTGGAACGGGTGCAGTGCAGAGCACAGGTGAGCTGGAGAGGGGGGCAGTGAGCCTGGGGGCAGGCAGGAGGGAGGCTGGCAGGTGCTGTGCACGAGTACGAGATTCGCAGGGGAAATAACTCGAGGAGTGTGGGTGGTTAAGAGGCGAGACCGGGTGCTCACACAGGCAGGCGGTGGCTATGCCCTGCATTCCATGCATGTGGGGCAGGGCATATATGTGGTCAGCGCAGCTCGCTGCCTGGCTTGCCCAGCTCACCACGGGCCTAATGACCAGCAGCACAGGGAGGCTGCGCCCTGGTGTAGCACAGCTTCCCTGCAGCTCCCAAGCCCCACAACTCACCACGGGGTGCAGCGCCACCTGGCCCAGCATGGTGACCAGCAGCACAGGCGCCACCGCCACCAGCTCCAGCACCCCAGCAGCCCGGCCACCGCTGCTGCCCCCGCCCAGCAGGCTCCAGTTAGGCCACACTGGGAGGCCCTGAGTGGCGCCCTGGCTGGCGGCGAGCACGGTGAGTGCCAGGGTGGCGGCAGCTGCCGCACAGGTGGCGGTCACCGCCAGGGCGCTGGTGGCGGCCAGGCGGGAGAGATCCCTGCAGGCAGAGGTGGCACGGCAGCGCACAGGGTCTTGGACTGAGCTGCTGCGGTGGTTTCCAGGCCTCCAGTCCAGCCCAGCAAGCCGCTGCGCTGGTGAAAAGGCGACCGGATCGGCCCAGCACGCTTTCACGTGCCCGAATGGGCAAGGCAGGCAGGTGCTATAGCTTGCCTGAAGAACAGGAGCGGGGCCAGGACCAGCAGCAGCAGCACTCCCAGAGCCGTGGCGCGGTCGCCGCCCCAGTCGCCCAGCAGGCCGTCTGGCAGGCGGCAGGGGAGGAGAAGGAGAAGGCATGCGGTAGTGGGGTAGAGCAGGCTGGATTTGGCAGAACCAAGTGCGCTGTGAGGCAGAAGCGCAACCACTGCCTATGCTGCCCTTGCATGTAAAGAGTGCGCTTGCTTTACACTCTGGTCTCTGGCTGCAAGAGGGCCCATGCCGGCTGCTGTTGGAAAGCAGGCAGCCTTGGCCAGCCTTTAGGCGCCAGCTCACCCGACCCGCTGCCCACGAGGAGATCACCCATCACTAGCAGGCCTGCCGCCATCATGCCTGCAGTGCAAATAGGTACCCACTGCCACCTTTTTCAGTTTGCACGAGGACTGGGCAAAGCGCAGGGGCGGGGTGGAAAGGCAGCCCGGACGCAACCGCCGGTGAGTCGCGACCTGCTTGCGCTGGCCCCTCCCCCATACAGGCAGACAGCAGCTACGCACCAAAGCAGTGCAGCGCCAGCGCGGTGTCTGCCAGCAGGGCGCCAGCAGGGCCCAGCGCAGCGCGTGCCACGTCAGCATAGCAGCTCCAGGGGCGGCCTGCGGGCAAGGGAGGCAGGGCAGGGCAGGGCTGGGCGGGGTGGGGCTGGCGGAGACAGAGGGCTATAGTAGCTCAGCAGGCGGCCCTGGGCCTCTCTCACCGGCGCAGGCTCATGGCAACCCCAACAAATGTGTGCATTCTGCAGCTCTTGCATGCTTGCACCTTGCCCTTGCAGGAGCCACGCCTCCCTGCTTTTCACCTGCCGCTGACCGGGCGCTGACGAGGACGTGGGAGGAGAGGAAGGAGAGCAGCGTGGCGCCTGCCAGGCTGGCACCGCCCGCCACGAGGCCCATGAGGGCAAAGGCCCGGGGCACCACCACCAGCCCTGCATGGGTTGCAACGTCAACTGATCACGTCCCACAGGAAGTGCAGGGTGAATCCTGCGTGCACCTCTCGAAGGGGGGCGGTTTCGATGCACACTCTAGGCAAACTGCCAGGCATCTCGACCTGTGCCTCAGGCACTTGATTCTGGGTGGGCAGAGCAACGTGCCAGCTGCTAGCAGCTAGACAGGCGCAGGTGCAGGTGGGCAGGCAGCAAGCGGGCAGGGCAGGCAAGTAGGAAGGCAGGGCAGGCAGGCAGCCTGTCCCCACCTGCTCCCAGCATGGAAGACGCCAGCAGCGCAGCGCCCACCCACACGCTTCCGCTGCCGCGCGCTCCGCCAGCGCCCTGCATGCTCATGCTGCTCAGGCTGCCCGCTTCTTCTTCAGTGTCTGCTGTGTCTGCTCCTGCCTCGGAGCCCGCCAGCAGTGGCAGGCGCAGAGCCTCGCCGCGCTCCTGGTCAGAAAGGGAGGCGTAGGCCTGCAGCCGTAGCCCCAGAAAGGCGGCAGGTCAGTGATTCGGCAGCAACCTGAATGGCCGCCTCGGCTCGTTCCTGCCTGGCTAGCTGCCCTCGCATACAAACGCCCATGCACAACCTCAAGCTGTGACCACGCAGAGACCATCTGTGCCTCCCCACCCCCGCCCCTGGCCACATGCCCCCTCGTCTCCCATCTCACCTCCCGAGGCGACTCAGCCCTGCGAGAGAAGCGCTCCCTCTTCTCCACAACCTCGGAAGGCAGCCCTCCGATGCTGCCATAGACGCCGTCAGGGGCAGCGTAGCCAGCAGCCCCGGCCGTCAGAACTGGCGGGAGCGGGGCTGGGAAGGGGCTGCTGGGGCCGGGGACCGCTGCCGGGCTGGGTGAGACGTCCGGGGAGGTGTTCAGCACAGGCAGCATGTTGAGGCGCTGGTGGGGTGGCTCCTGATCTCCCTCCTGCCCCACAGGGATGATCTCGTGTGCCGGCACAGGAAGCAGGGCGTTGCGCTGGGGTGACTCCCGACCTGCCCCTGCCTCCTGCCCGGCAGCGCTGATCTGGGGTACGGGGAGCAGAGTGCTGCGCTGGTGCGCCTCGTGACCTGCCCCCGCCTCCTGCCCGGCAGCGCTGATCTGGCCCCCGGGCAGCAGGTTGAAGCGCTGGATCGCCTCCACCAACTGGCTGCCAGCGCTGGCCTGGCGCTCACCGCCCTGCCGCAGGCTGGCGCGGGGAGACACCGAAGCTGCCTCTGCCCCCTGCCCCACACCGCTGATCTGGTGCAAGCCGTCATGCTGCAGGCCGAGGCTGGGGGGCACAGGCGCTGACACAGGGGGTGGCGGCGCCTGGTGCTCCCAGGGTGAGGAGGGCAGGCCGCGTGGCGACTGCTCAACGTGCTGCGACGGCTGTGAGCGGGGCGACTGCTGCTGGCGCGGCGACTGCTGCTGGGCGTGCGGCGACTGCTGCTGGTACTCGTGTGAGAGCGGGGAGGGTAAAAACTCTGCAGCTCCCAGGCCCAAGGAGGCGGCACGCTGCGGCCCGCGCTGCAGGCTGCCCGACGGCTGCCTGTGCGGCGCCAGCAGCAGCTGCGCACTGATGGGGGAGAGGGGCGGGGAGTGGGAGGCGGCCCCTACCAGGGGGTCGTGAATTAGGGAAGAGGCAACGCCGGCAAAGTAGCTTCCTGAACTGGCCTCCGGGCCTGCCTCGGGCCTCTCTGCCCAGTCCACCTCCCCGCCGGGCTGCGCCCAGCTGCCGTCGTCCAGCTGGCGCCAGGCGTGCGCGCTGTGCGTGCTCTGCTGCTGGAAAGCGGACGTCATGCTGCCGCTGCCGCCATCCCCGCTGGCGCCACGTGGGCTGTGCCTGGCCAGGCGGGGCCGGCTGGCGATGGGCTGGGGCAGGGAGTGCAGGGGCGGGGGCCAGGGCCCTCTGATCTCCGTCAGCTGAGGCTCGTTGGCAGAGGAGGAGTGGGGCAGAAGTGGAGCGGGCACCCCCTGTGAGGCACGTGACTCTGCTGCTGACTCCTCCAGCACAGCAGGCAGAGCGTGCACTGCATGGGCGGGCGGTAAGGCTGCGCCCTCGAAAGTCACGGCCGCCAGCGGCGCCGTCACGCTCACGGCCAGCCGGCTGCGGCGGTGGGTGGCCGGGAGCCAGCGGGGAGACAGCTCCTCTGCTGCTGGCTGATGCGGTGCCTGCGCCTGCTGCGCGTGCTGCACCTGCTGCGCCTGCTGTTGTACCTGCTGCTGCTGCCGGGGCGGGGTAGCCCCCGCCGGCCAGCTGCGCGCCTCTGGCAGACGAGCGGGGGCGGGTGCCGTGGGCGTGATGCCGGGGCTCTGCTGCCAGGGCAGGCGGGACTGGGCCTCCGCCATCGGGGTGGCGGGGCTGGCAGGGGCGGAGCGCTGCCCAGGTGGGAGCCCAAAGAGGGTCCCCATGGCGGGACCTGCTGGGGAGGTGGCAGGGGGCAGGCCCTTTGGAGGGCTGCCGGTGGGGCTGGCATGGGGGGCGTGTGGGCCCTCGGGTGAACCATCACGCTGTGGGCGCCCAACAGAAGCGCCAACGGGCTGCTGTGCCTGCTGTGCTTGCCCTTCTACCTGGCGCTCGCCCGACGCCTGGCTGGCGGGCAGCGCCTGCTGGCTAGCTGCAGCCAGTGCCCCGGTTTGATCCCCGCGCTCGCCGTGCCCGGTGGCCTCCCCGGGGCGAGGTGGGGGCGGCACTCTCAGCTGCAAGGGCTGGCCTCTCGGATCTGACAATGGCGTGGTTGCAGCTGCAGCTGCGGCTGCCTCTTGGGGGCCAGAGGGCGAGCTCCAGCTGCTGCTGGCGCTGCCCCAGCCGCTGTCGGTGGCAGGCTCGGCTGCCGACCCCACCGACTCGTACTGGCTGCTGTGCGCGCTGTGCACGCTGTGGTCGTCGCTGCTGCTGGCCTCGCCCTCTGCTGCCTCCTGCTGGTGCAGCTGCCCCTGCCCCTGCCCCTGCCCCTGCCCCTCTGTGCTGCCTACCACGCTCCCTGGCTGCTGCTGCTGCTGTGCATAGTCGTTCACTAAGCGCCAGCGAGGGCTGGGGGCTGTGGGGGAGCCGGCTCGAGGGCTGCTTCCCACCATGGGAGAGGGAGGGGCAGTTGAGCCGGGGCGGCTGACGGGCAGCGGCTGCATGTGGATGATCGCCGCCACCGCCTCCTCCACCTGCGGCGGTAGTTTGCGCGGGGAGGCGAGCAGGCACACGTGTAGCAGGTCAGCCACCTGGCCAGCACAGCCGAGGCTGGCTGGAGGCAACCTGCCTGAACACACACATTAATGCGCGGCAAACTGCACTGCGACTGAGTGAACGATGCACTGCTGCAGGCACATGCCACCGCTGGCATCCACCGCCACGTCCGCCCACGCGGTATGCCGTGCTCACACCAAATTGGCAGTGCCCTTTCCACCCGCACCTGATCAGGCGGCACGTCCAGCACCACCTCCCGATGAAAGACTAGGTGTGCAGGGCGGCCGCCCGATCCTCCTGCGGTGTCAAACCCTCCTGCGCCGTGACCCTCGGGGACGCCCGCCGCGGCCGCCGCTTGCCGCAGCTGCGCCGCAGCCGCAGGCGCGCCAATCTCCAGAAGCCCGGCCTCGGACGCGTCAGAGGCCGTCAGGGAGGGCTGGCGAAGGCTGACATTTGCCGCTTCTGGCGCTTCTGTGGAGGGCAGCCTCGGAGGGGGGCTGCGGGCTGCACGGGGGGTGTCGACGCTGCTGCCGGGCTGGGAGGGTTTGCCAGATTCCATGGAGGCCAAACGTGAGGTCAACGAGGCTGTCTGGTTGGGAAGGGAGATCCGGCCTACACACCCAACTGCCGCCCTGCGCAGCGGGCGCAGCGGCCGTGGCGCAACATCGCCTCCCGACTGGGCAGCCCCTCCTTCCTGCTGTGCATCTAGCACACAGACCTCTCCTGCCATGGCTAGTAGTTTACATCAAAAGCTAGGCGAGGGCTACAGCACCAAGGGATGCAAGGCGAAGTGCATGGTGCGCTCAGGGGTTCAGCACTTCAACAGCCGACATCTGGCGGCGGCGCTGTTCAGCTCTAGTCAGCTGGCCAGCGTGGGCGGGCGAAGGCATCAAGGGGCCAGACAAAGGAGCCCCTTGATGGGGGCACACAGTGACCACGGCATGACTATTCTAAACTGGCATAGGTACATGCATGTGGTGCCGCAGGGCGGCGTAGGTGTAAGCCAGTGCCTGGATCATGCGATCTGGGTGGGCATGGGTGCGCCGGGCGCTGCGGCTGGCGGGGGCTGTGCCGCCGCCATCGGCACCTGCTCATAGTAGCACACCACGGGGCCCTGGGCATTCCCGCCTGGCAGCTGCGCCCGCGCCCTCGTGAATCGCGACAGCCTGGCAACTGCAGGTGGTGGCAGGCGGTCCGGGCAAAGTGGTGTCGGGCGCTTCCAGGCACATGCAGGAAGCAAGCGGGGCTTAGTTTCTGCTGCCTCTCTCTTGCAACTTGCTCTTCCCCCCGCCACCTCAGCTGGCGCTGCATAGGAGCACACAGTGCAGAGGCGGGCAGCAGAGCAGGCGCAGCATGGCAGCTTCGCGGCTGGAAGCAGAGCAGGCACAGCATGGCGGCTTCACGGCCGGCAGCAGAGCGGGCAGTGAGCACCTGCGGCAGTGGTGCTCTCACCCAGAGCAGTACCTATGGTAATGAGCGCCAGAGCCAGCAGGAAACCCATGATCAGTCCCGGTCCAAAGTCGGAGCCGAGAGGGCAGGTCAGCTCCAGGGGCGTGATGAGACTCACCGGCACCTGCGGCAGAGGGAGGCGGGCCAAGGGGGTTGGGTGAGGGAACAAGGGGGCGTGAGGGGCGCACGGAGTCGCACAGGAGGCACAGCCCCTGCAGCCCACCTCCCCGTCCGCAGCGCTCATCCCCCTCCTCACCTTCCGCCCCTCCTCACGCCCCACACCCAGCATCCGTCCTCTTGCTCGACCTCAAATAAACCCTGTGTGAGAGAAAGAAAGACACGCCCTCCTTACCCCCAGATGCTAGCCCATGTGATGCAGCCCCTGCGCTCGGAAGTTGTTCAGTCTCACGAGTCCGCCCCACCCTCTACCCCAGCCCCACACCACCACCCCCGCCCCCTGCGGACCTCACCTTGGACCAGTGGAAGCAGCCCTGCCCCCCGCAGGCACACGTGGTGTAGTTGGTTGTCAAGCAGGGTGGGTTGTGGGCGGCGCCTAGCGGCGACGCGCCGCTGTCAAATAGGGTGAGCCACACAGAGGTGTCGCTGGTTGTGTAGCTCCCAATCCAGCCCTTCTTCCCTGGCGGGATCCAGTAGAGGTACTCAAGGCAGTACGTCCCCGCCATGGCCGAGCCGCTGTCCACGGGCGCGGTGAGGGTGCAGGCTGAGGTGTCGGGGTGCCCGGCTGGCACGACGTAGCGCAGCGCAGCGGGCACGACGTGGTTGCAGCGGTTCCAGACCTTGAGGGTGCCGGTGGGCCAGCCCGAGGTGAGCAGCGAGCGGCGGTCGGCGCTCGGGGCGGGCCTGCGGCAGTGTGGGGCGTGGCGGCAGGCAGGGCACTGGATGGACAGGCGTTGAGGTAGGGTGCCCACTTGATTTCGTTGACATCTCCTGGCCACTTGGACTCGGGATGGGGGAACCCGTGTTGGATGACAAGTCGCCGGCTGGCAGGCGGCGGCAGGCGGGTGGAGCTGCTTGTGCTGCCGCTAGATCGAGACCCGATCGGCAGCGAGGCGCTTCCCTTGGCCTGACGGCTACCCCCTGCTGTCTTGAGCTCACTTGACCGAGCGGGTGGGGGTCACCTCGCCAGCGAAGCACACGGTGAAGGCCAGTGCTGCGAGGAGGAGGAGCGAGGGCAAGTGAGCGGACGCCATCGTGGCTCGTGTGCAGTTGAGGCCATAGGTTGTGGTCTGAACTCATGACAGGCGGATTTGATAGTATTCAGGCAGTGTACGTTCGTCCAACGCATGCTGTGCCTGCTGGACTTCTCCATGCTGGGCATGAACGCATGTTCTGCCTGCATTTCCTGTTACTTCCCAGCAGCTTGAATTAGACAGCCGCGCTACAGTCCTGGTCTGTTGGGCTGTCACGGGCACAGGGCGGTGGTTCTTCTCGGGGAGTTGCCGTTGCGGGTGGCTGGGCCGCCATTGTCAGCGCCAGCTCGGAGCGGCTCACTGGGCAAGTCCCCTTGCTGAGCTGGCCTTGTTCTGTGACACTGCATCACCACCCTTCTGCGGGGGCGCTAACGTGTTGACGCCGCTTGCAGCTCTCCTGCTGCCTGCCCCTCCCAATGGCAATTCTCCTGGGCAGGCTTTCAGGTTTGTGCCCTTTTGCACCCACTCCCTTTTGCACCCATTCTGGTACGGACGTTGTTTTGTTGGTTGACACGAGTGTTGCTTGCACATGCACTACTAAACTACCATAGCTGCGTGGCAGCACGACAGCTGCCCGCGTGAAGACTTAAGTGAGTGTGTTGCGTGGTGTGGTGTGGTAGGTGGTGTGGGGTTGGGTGCGCCTCGATACGCGTTCATTCAATCAGGTTAGAAGGTACGCAGGAGGGGGCGAGGGACGGAGCAAACAGCAAACAGGGTGTGTGGAAGCAAAGCCAGGGAGCAGGGAGAGCAACCAGCGTGCATAAGGGGGGGTGGGAAGCGGGGGGGGGGACTTGCAACGACAACGCACAAAACTGCAGCAGAGCACACGCAAAATGACCTGCCTGCGAGGGTGAGGCCCTCTGGGGCGCCACGAGCGGTGGGGGGACGGTGTGTGCTCAAGGGAATGCTGAAGGGAAGAGGCTCATCTGTCCGCAAGGCGTGCCGCCGCCGCCCCTTGGCAGCCGGCGTGCATTGCATTGCCTCCTCTCGTGGGCACGAGGGACAGGCAAGTCTGCACCGACCGAATACCCCGTCCATGCTCGATTGATTCAACAAAAAAGGTAGGGTCCGTTCCATTCCGTGGGGTGGCCGACTCATCGCGCACACCGCAGGCACACGCCCAGCACGCCGCCGCCGCCACAAGTGCGGCAGGCAGGCAGGCAGCGTTCGCCTGCGGCACGCACACAGCCGGCCAGCTGCTAGCGCCGCGCCGCAGCGGTGGCCAGGCCTCGCTCGCCTCGCTGGCCGGCAGGCATGGGCGCAGCTGTCCGCTGCGCACCTCGCCCGCCTGCGCCGCTGCGAGAGCTAGCAGGGCCTGGGCCGCAGGGCGCGGCTGCCGCACCAGCCCCTCTTTGCTGGCGAGAACCAGCATGGAAGAGGGGCTGCCGGGCCTGCCCCTCCTCAGTTGAAGAACTGGAAGATGAGGCCCTCCTGCGGCAAGGACAGGAGGAGCGGGGGCAGAAGCGGGCGAGGGGAGGGATTAGCGGAGCGAGGGAGGGGGTGAGCAGGGATTAGGGGCGCTCGTCGTGAATGGTCCAGCCTCAGCCACCCACCCCGCCTCCCCTTGGTGTGCGCCAGCAACGAAGAGCGCCAGCACCAGCTCCCCCCTGCCACCACCATCCCACACGACGCACCTCCCCCCAGCGCCCGTTTCGGAGCCCGCTCGCCAACACCTTGGTGCACACGCCAGGAAGAGCTGCGCCAGCACACTCCCCCCACCACACTCTCTCGACATCCAGGTCTACACAGTGAAGGGGAGGAGGCACCCGCCCACCTTGGTGTGCGCCAGGAAGAAGGGGGCCAGCACCAGGGACTCCACCGCCATCAGCTTGATGAGGATGTTGAGGGAGGGGCCGGAGGTGTCCTTGAGCGGGTCGCCCACGGTGTCGCCGATGACGGCGGCCTGGGGGATGGGGGAGGGAGGGAATGAAAATGGAGTGAAGCGTCGGGAACACACTTAAAAAGAAAGTTGGATGGGGGGCCCCGGGGGCATAGGAGGGAGGGAGGGAGGGAGAGGGTGGGTTGGGTGAGGGGGACAGGGAGGGAGAGGTGAGGCGGGGCCGGGCAGTCGCGGTTCAGCTTAGCTGAGCTTGCAGGGCTGAGGCACGGGCTGAGGCACGGGCTGAGGCACGGGCCTCATCATCCGTGCCCTCCACACCTCCTCCACACACCAAGCGGCACGTGCCGCGTGACGAGTACATCCAGTGTTGGAAGACGGCCAGGCACCCACACACCTTGTGGCAGTCGGAGCCCTTGCCGCCCAGCTCGCGCGCGTGCTCGCTGGCGCCCGCCTCAATGTACTTCTTGGCGTTGTCCCACGCGCCGCCAGTGTTGGACATGGACACGGCCATCTGCACGCCGCTCACCAGCGCGCCGGACAGCACGCCTGCACACCATTTACAAGGGCAGGGGGTGGGAGAGCGGGCGGGAGGATGTGAGGAAAGGGCGACAGTGTGGGCGCAGCCTGGGTGTGGTAAGCCCTGGGTGGGACAACATTAGATTGCGGTCATGCGGCAGCTGCCTCTTCCTGCCTTTTGTGCGTCTGCTTCCCCATCATTCAAGCACCCACCTCCCACTGCTGGTGCACCACAACCAGGCACACGCGTGCTCACCGGCCAGGGTGCGCACGCCAAAGAGGGTGCCCACCACCAGGGGGGTTCCCATGACCAGGATGCCGGGGGGGATCATCTCGGAGATGGAGGCGGCGGTGGAGATCTCCACGCAGCGGCGGTAGTCGGGGCGGGCGGTGCCCTCCATCAGGCCTGCAGGCGGAGGGGGCGGATAGTTGGGTATTGAGGTTACAGTTCAGTAGCATGTTGGGCCACAGGGTGTTGGGAGGGTGGGGTCGGTAAGAGGAGCCAGCAGAACGGGCCGGCAGGTGTGGCCCGGCAGTGCATCCGGACACCTGCTGCCCTCGCACGTCCGCACTCTGTACAATATCCACACTACGTCGCTACACACCCCACACCGTCGCACACCGCCCTCCACTCACCGGGGATGGTGTTGAACTGGTTGCGCACCTCCTCCACCATGGCCAGCGCCGCCTTGCCCACCGACTTCATGGTCATGGCGGAGAACCAGTAGGGCAGCATGGCGCCCACCAGCAGGCCGGAGAACACCTGCACAGGGGAGCGCAAGATGGGGATAAGGTTTGACTTGTGGCTGGACAAGCAGGCAGCCACGCCAGGGTCCAGGAAAGACGAGCCCTTCGGGGGAGATGCCTACCCTAACCAGGCCCCACACCAGGTCGATTACAAGAACGACTCAAACTGAAGCACCCAACCCTTTTTCAGGGACATGCAAGGTGAGTTCAAATGTAACGCAAAGCAATGCAACACTGCGGCCAGGCGCCCACCTCGGGGTCCAGGATGGAAGAGTCCTTCAGGGAGATGCCGGCGCGGGTGACGTAGGCGCCAAACAGAGCCAGGGACACCAGGGCGGCTGCGGGGGAGGCAGGCAGAGAAGGAGGCAGGGGCACGGGCGAGTGAGGGTTGAGCAGGCACAGCAGAGGCTGGCAGCGAGCCGAGGGCAAATCGCTTGGGGCGGGCCACGTGAGCTGCGTTTCAGGGCACGGCAGGGCACTGTGCTGTCCTGCCAGTGATCCTTGCCAAGTCATGCTGTGCTGCCCTGCCCTAGTCTGCCTTGGCAGTTTAGCCTGCTGTGCGTGTTAACCCTGTGTGCTCACCCGAGCCGATGGCAAAGCCCTTGCCGATGGCGGCGGTGGTGTTGCCGGCGGCGTCCAGCGCGTCGGTGCGCTCGCGGATGTCCTCGCCCATGCCCGCCATCTCAGCGATGCCACCTGGCACACAAAAAGGGTGGAAAGGACAGCGAATGGGGGTGATGAGGCGCCGAGGCAAAGGGAAGCAAGGGCAAGGGCAGGGACCCGCCGGCTGGAGAGCACGGTGCAGCCTGGAAAAAAGAAGTCCCTGCCAGCAGCGGGCAGCGGGGCAGGAGGCACTCGATGCTACACACACACACACACACTCTATGAGGGCGCCCCCCCCTGCTCACCGGCGTTGTCGGAGATGGGGCCGTAGGCGTCAATGGCCAGGCAGGTGGCAATGGTGGCCAGCATGCCCAGGGCAGCGCAGGCAATGCCATACATGTGGGCCACCTGAAAGGGGAGGGAGGGAAGGAGGGGAGAGATGGGGTGAGGTGGGTTGTGGGAGGGAGGTGGAGCGGCGATGAGAGGAGAGCATATGCTGGCGCAAGGGTGGCAACCCACCACGTTTGCCTCTCCGGCAGGCAGCCAGCCGCACTCAACACGGCCCGCTGCTGGCGTGGCGGTACAACTGCCATACAACCATGCGCGTGCACGCTCTCCCTCCACTCACGGTGAAGCCGACACAGGTGGCGTGACAGCAGCAGCTGCCACGCAACCAGGCGCCACACCCACAACCACAGCCATAACCACACGCTCTCCCTCCACTCACGGTGAAGCCGACAAAGATGGCGATGGCGATGATGATGCAGGGGATGATGGCCGACTTGTAGCCCAGGGCCAGGCCAAAGATGATGTCGGTGGCGGCGCCGGTGCGGCAGGCATCGGCGACGTCCTGCAGCGAGGGGAGGAGGGGAGGGAGCGCAGGGGGTGGGTTCACAGCAGCAGCAGGGAAAGGAAGCGTTGGCGCCGTTTGCTGAGCTGGGGACATGGCAGGGTGGCAGGCACTGGAGCGCCCGCACCCCCCACCCTTGCCTGCACCATACCACGCAAGTCTGTCCCCACATGCTGCTGCTGCACCGTGCAGTAATCTATCATGCTGCGCTGCGCCCGCTGCGCCTGCTGTGCCCCTGCTGACCTGGACGGGCTGGAAGCGGTTGGAGGTGAAGTACTCGGTGACCAGGCCGATGATGAGGCCCCCCCACAGGCCCACAGCCACGCAGAAGAACATGTGCCTGCAGAGGGCGGGAGGGATGAGATGTGATGAGAGCAGAGCAGAGCAGAAGAGGGTGAACCGGCTGCCCTTGACCCGACAGCACAAGGTGACGACAGTGGGAGGGCACCGGCCCAGCAAACCACCAACAATCTAAAAACTAGGTTGCCCTCACCAGTTCCTCGCCGCGCGCTCGGGCTCCTCCCACCTTGAAGCGCAGCAGCAAAAACAAACCCAAAGAAAAAAAGAGTAAGCTGAGCACAAGCGCTCACCAGTTCTTCACCACGCGCTCGGGCTCCTCTGAGAAAATGCCGGTGAACTCGGCGGGCAGGGCGCAGATGGAGATGACGTACACCACGGGGGTCATGACCAGGGTGGAGACCACCAGCTGCACCTTGAGGGTGGACTCGATCTCGGAGACGACGCGGGCGGGCTTGAGGTCGGTGGCAATCAGGGTGGTGAGGATGCAGACGATGATGCCGGCGGCGGTGATGAGCATGGGGTAGCACATGGCCACCCAGGAGTGGGTGGCGCCCAGGGAGGACACTGCAGGGGCAGGGCAGGAGTGGGGAGGGGAGGAGAGGTGCGGGTGGTGAGCGTGGGGTTGCACACGGCGCCCAGAAGGTTGGGAGGCGCCCAGGGAGGGTGCCGCAAGGGTGGAGTGGGGTGAGGCGAGATGGGGAGGGTGCAGACTGTGATGCCTGGTGTGGTGGTGAGCGAGGGAAGGGGATGTGCTGATCGCGTGTTGACCCACATGGCGCCAAGAATGGAGCGATCGAATAGACTGATACTAGCTGTGTAGGCAGGCGGGGCAGCAGGCGGGGCGGCAGGCAAGGCAGCACAGGGCTCACCGGAGGAGACGACCAGGGCGGCGCAGGTGGACTCGGCAAAGGAGCCGAACAGATCGGCGCCCATGCCGGCAATGTCGCCCACATTATCGCCCACGTTGTCTGCAGCAGGGGGAGGGGAGGGAGGTGCGCCAGCCAGGTGAGCAACAAGTGGCCCACATTGTCGCCCACATTGTCTGCAGCGGGCACAGGAAGTGAGCAGGGCAGAAGAAATGGACACATGAATGAACGGCCTGGCTGCTGCCCACATGTTGTGAAGGAAGTGTCGAGGCGGTGGGAAGCGGGGCGAAGAGAGGCAGGCAGGCAGCGCCTGTGCGCCACAGCACCTTCCTCATCACCAGCAGCAGCAGCAGCACAACTTGTGCAACAAACAATGGCAGCTTGAAAACACAGTACACGTACACCAGGCGGTTCTGCAGCAAGCAGACAGCGCCTCCACCCAGAATGGAGCAAGCAGCGGCGGCGGCGGCGACGGTGGTGGAGCTGGCACCGGTACTGACCGGCGATGACGGCGGGGTTGCGGGGGTCGTCCTCTGGGATGTCCTTCTCAATCTTGCCCACCAGGTCAGCACCCACGTCGGCGGCCTTGGTGTAGATGCCGCCGCCCACACGGCCGAACAGGGCGATGGAGGAGCCGCCCAGACCGTAGCCAGTGATGGCCTGCGGGGCGGTAGGGAAAGAGGCATAGCAGGGAAGATCATTCAAGGCAAGGTGAGAGAGCTGCTGTGCCTGGTGCCTGTGCTGTGCTGTGCATGGTGCAGCACAGGCTGTGTGGGCGCGGCACCCAATGCATGCTCCGCTGCTGCGCGCCATCTGCAACGCACACACAGCACAGCATGGCGAGTGCGGTGCAGCGCAGCGCGCACCTCGTACAGGCCCTCCCAGTCGTCGCCGCACATGCCACCAGCATGGCGCAGCACGGCGCAGCACAGCACAGCATGGCGCAGCACGACACAGCGCGCACCTCGTACAGGCCCTCCCAGTCGTCGCCGTAAACCTTCTTGAGGACCAGCAGGAGCAGGAAGAGGACCAGCAGGGCGTTGCCGGCCAGCACAAAACCCATGACGGCGCCGGAGCGGAAGGCTGCAGGCACAGAGGAAAGAATGCGACAGTATGGCTTGGTAAAGTTCAGGCCGGGCGGGGGGAGCAGGAGGCTCGGGAGGCGTTGGCCCGCTGCAGGCAGTTGGACAGCAAATGCGCACGTGCCAGGAGAGCATTCGAGGAGGGGGTTGATGCCGCAGGGGACGGGTGCCCACCCAGGCATGCCAACCAGCCTCCAAGTGCTGAGCAGGTGCCCAGCAGGCCCCCAGCTTCTGCGAGCCGCACGAGGCGCTGCGCGCGCTCAGGGTGCCCATGCACGAGCAGGGCTCACCAGCCATGAAGGCGGGGGCAATGCCCTTGCGCGCCTCCAGCGCGGTGCGTGCGTTGGCGTAGGTGGCAATCCACATGCCCAGGTAGCCGGACAGGATGGAGGTGACAGCACCCACCAAGAAGGTGAGGGTGGAGAAGGCGCCTGCGGAGGAATCACGCGGGGCAGGTGGAGGCCGCAGGGTGGGTGAGGGCGGCAGGGCAGGCCGTGCCCTGCATGGCGTGCACGTGCCACCGCAAGTGCGGGCGGCCGCAGCACGGCTAGCGAGGCCGGGAATGTTTGCGCCAGCGGGGATCGGAGGTGCCTGCCGGCTGCGCTGCGCTGAATGTTCCTGCAGAAATGCTGCCCCAGAGCTGCAGCCCTGCTGGCCCAGTTGGGCCTTGCAAGCTCACGCCAGCCAAGCGCGCGGACGTGGGTGGCCCTCCCGCTGACCGCTTGAGCGTGCTCGCTCACCATTGTAAATCGCGGGGGCGCGCAGCACACCCTTGTCGTCCTCCTTCCACTCAGTCTGGAAGCCGTCCTGGGAGCTGAGCAGAATGAAGATCAGCACCGAGAAGAGGACCTGCACGTGGGGGGAAGGAAGCGGGGGTGAGCTCCGACGGCGGCGCGCGTCGCATGGCGGGCCCTGCCAAGAAGGGCCACCGCCGCTCAAAACCCAAACCCAGCGGCCCGGCGTGCTCACCATGAAGATGCTGACATACTTGTACTCGGTGAAGAGGAAGCTGTTTGCTCCCTCGCTGATTGCGGCCTGCAGGTCGGCCACCTTCTCCTCGATCTGCAGGCAGCGGGCTCACAAAGCGTGAACATCAGTCCCCACCCCTCCCCGACATCCATCGTGAGCCGCGGCGCCCCGGGTGTGAGCACCAGCGCTCCCATCACGTGTTGCGCCATTCCTCACCTCGGACTCCCCCCGCTGCTCCTCCTCCAGCAGATATTCCCGGCCGTTCTCGCCCCGCACAGCCGCTCCACCCCGAACTTTGATCTGGGACACCCGGTGCCACAGGAAGACGGCGAAGGCGATGCCGAGCAGCGACGAGATGGGGATGGCCCAAGACACAAAGGCGTCGCTGAATACAGTGTCCATGGTTGCGTTACTGTGCTTGGCGAGGTCCATCAGGACGTCCATCGTGCCGCTGCCTGAAATAGTGCGGGTTTTCGCCGCCACGTTTGTGAAGGCGGCTGCCCTGGCGTGCTGTGCTGAGTAGACAGGGATCATGATATCGGATGGCGTGCTTGCAGGCTTCCCGGCATGCCCACATAGCAATCCGAACACCGGGGCAATCCTGCAGAGCCTCTGGGCGCCGGCCTGGGCCCGGCATGTGTGCCAGCAGGATGAGTGTTTTAAACTTTGGGGGCTCCCTTTCCAGGGTTTCGGCCTGAATTGGGGCCCACACTGTGAAGCGCATGCAAGATTCTCGTCGCAAGCGGCGAGCCGCCGCTGGGCCCGCCCCCCAGGGCACTCCCGCCGCTGCCGCCCTGGGCTCTGCTGCCGCCCCGGGTGGGCTCCGTGGCCCCACCCTTGCCGGCCCCTGCACGCCGCTGCTCAGCTACTCTGCCGACACGCTCTCCAACTTGAAGCGCACGTAGCTGAACTCTGTGTGGTCGGTGGGGTCCACCCACAGAGCCTCTGCCTCTGCGGGGACAAACATTGACTCGCCGGTGCGGCCTCCCCCGCTGGGCCCGCTCAGCCTGCATGCGGTGTCAGGGTCGGGCGGCATGAAGGCAAGGTGGGCGCCAGTGTCAGGACTGTTGGCACCTGGGCGCCTGGCAGGTAGGTCATTTCTGTTGGCATGAACCGAAAGTTGGCACATGGCATGGCACATGGGCGGTGCCCCGGCGGTGGAGCGGCGCCGGGGCAGGGGCGGCGGGGCATGGGCAGGCGGCGGTCGGCCAGGGCGGCAGCACTCACGGCAGCATGGCGTGCCCCTTGTAGCGGATGACCCAGCGCTTCCCGCTGCTCGTCTTGTCCTTTGGGTACACATAGTCATCAGAGCGGAAGCTGCAGTTTGGTGAATCAAGAAGAGTCGCAGCAAGTCACGAAACAAAGCAAGGCCGCAAAGCCGGGACCGTGCAGGAGCAGTCAACGGGCAGGCAACAGCAAGAGGAGGGGGGCTGTGTGTCCAAGCCTGCACAAGCGGAATGCAATGCCAACATCTCAACAAGCACACTCACCTGGCCACCAGGCCGGCCTCGTCAAACGTAAAGATGCCGCTGGCTGTCATGCCCCCGTGGGTCACCGTGGCCTTGGCCTCTGAAGAGCAGAAAGTGTGAGCAGAAAGTGTGAGGTTGGGTGACGATGGGTGGCGTGCGCAGCTTCCCCACACATGTGTACAGGAATGTGTCAGAGGACCAGCGTGACACCATCCACAGCTGTCAGCCCGCCTCCTGCTTGTGTGCCCGTAGAAAACCCAACCACCCCCCAGCCTGTGCATGAGGTGCGCTCACCGTTCTCCACCCCCGGCACCGCCTCCCACTTGATCCAAGCGCTGGGCAGCATGGCGCGGGGGAACCCTGGGGTGTCTGCAGCCAGCGAGTAGCAGTGAAACTGAGGTAGGTCTCTTACCAATCAACAACACGTCACAGACATGCGCATGCCAGGGAATGGCAGGGGCCTTTGCACGTGGATGGTCGAGGCTGTGGATGTTATGGGTGCATCAGCCCCTACTAGTTCTCGCCGCCCCGGCGACAGCCACACCCCACCTCTGACGCCTCTGTCCGGCGCTGCCGGATGAGGCAAAGCGAAAGGGAAGCCTCATGCTGAGACTGAACGCACACCTGGCCTACATGGCCCAAACGCAGCACAGCACACCACAGCAGGGCACAGCACAGGGCGGCATCCCTGTCTCTGGCCGTCGCCGGGCCCGTGGGCAGGGCATCTATTACGTCCACCGCCCTGCCCCGCCCCACACACGCACTCCCCTAGAATGCGGCTCACCCGACAGCCAGCGCAGGAGCATCGACTTGTTGAGCACGTCCCCGCCCACGGCCTGGTTGGCCTTGAGCCAGCCCCAGAGGCGCCAGTCCACCTCGCCCTCCCCGCCCACCCGGCCGTCAAACCCCCGGATGCTGACCAGGGGCCGGTACTGCGCAGAGCACGACCAGAAGACGGCCGGCACCAGGCAGCTGTCCACCTGCGCGCTCCAGGGGGCCAGGGGGAGGGGGCAGGTGCCGTGAGAAGGGGGCAGCGTGGGGGCGCCGTGAGATGGGCAGGGTGTGGACAGGGTGTGGTTAGGAAAGTGGCAGCAGCTGGACCCAGGGATGGAGTGCACCAGGCAGCTGCCCAGCCCAGGCAGCAGGACCAGCAGAGGAAGGGGCGAGGTAGGAGGCAGGGAGCACTGGTTGGCACAGGGTGGCAGTGGAGCACGCGCAGAAGAGGGCGGGTGCAGGGGGGCTGGGCATCCCCCGGGGGGCAGAGGGGCGGGGTGCAGCGTCAGTGTCAGGGTATGGCCGCGCTGGGGTGCACCCGTGGTTCTGCCTTGTGGCCCCTGGGCGGCACTGTGCGCACATCACAAGAGCGAGGTTGACGGGGAGGGGAGCTTGGTTAGCTGAGGGCAGGCCCCAAGCGGCGGCAGAGCAATGTATGGACTGCTCGCCGGCCTGGTTCAAAGTGCATGCAGGACTCCTGAAAGGGTGAGAATCAGCTACCCGACTTCATCAGCGCACAAACACCGGGGGGCTGGCAGGCCCAGGGCCCCACCTGCGTGGTCGCCATGGGCTGCCATTTGCCATTGGGGTCAAACTTAAACTCGCCCTTGGCCTTTGCAGTCACCACCCTGCAGCGAAAAACACACCACAGAGGGAGTAGCCTGATGGTGAAGCAGCACAGTGTCTATTTGTTTTACTCGCATCCTGCAGGCAGGGCAAAAGCAAACAGGGCGCACAGAGGCAGCGGCAGCGGCAGAGGCGCTCTGCTGGTAGGCAGCCAGGCGCATCAGGTGGGTGTCACCTGTTGCCGTGGATGCAAATTTCGCAACCCAACGCCACCCTACACCGGATGTAAGAGGTTCTCACCTGAAGTGTGGGGCAGGGAGAGCGGCCTTTTCCAGGTAGGTGCGCACGCAGGGCGGCACATCTGCCAGCGACTGCGCGGCGGCAGCGTCCGCCGTCAACCCCGCATCCGCTGCCGCCGTGGTCTCGGCGCGCAGCTTCTGCAAGCTCGCGGCCACCTTGCGCTCGTAACTTCTGCTCAGGAAGCCCATGGTGGTGGGGTGTGCTCGGGGGGTTGGTGATCGGTAGCGAGCGAAGGGGATGTCTGACCGGCAATGAAGGTGTGGTCAAGTGTTCAGTGGCTCACTCGCAGGGCAAATTGTGGCGCCTTTTAACGTATGCAGATGACCGGGTTGGTGGCGGCGGCAATCTTAGTTAAGCACCGGTCAGCTCCCCGAGCGCAGGCGCAGCAGGCATGGAGCGCGCGCGGAATGTCGCAGGTTCCTCGTTCACCCGCACACATTTCCCTCCACGTCGTCACATTGATATGGAACGTCTCGTCATCTATATACGAAGCTAATATGGGGCCCGCTCAGCGGGGCAGGGCAAGCGACGGCGCCTGCCAGCCCAGCAAGCTTGTACAGCAGCATCTCAGGTAGCGTCAAGCAGGCTGTTTGGATTGGGCGGCACCAAGCGGGGCTATGTGGCAGTCAGACTTGATCCCCGACTCCCCCTGCCGGCCTCGAACCCTTCAGGATGCGGCCGCCGGCCACTGGTCGAAAACAATTGCTTCCTGGTGCTGAAATGCTTGTGATGCTTGCACAAAAATTCTTTGTTAAAAAACTTTTTCAATAGTTCGTGTAGAACGTCAAATAGATTACCAAAAATCTTATTTTTGGTACCAGTGAGTTCCAAAGTTTTCAAATTTGGAAACAAGAAAAAAAGAGATTTGCGTTCTATGAAAAAAAGAACAATAGTAAATGTTCTTTTGTTTGCGGCATTGGACCATCAGCACCTGATAGCCGGGCAAGTTCTCTTGGAGTGTG
This sequence comes from Micractinium sp. NFX-FRZ, assembly GCA_029339195.1. Classification (NCBI taxonomy): domain Eukaryota; kingdom Viridiplantae; phylum Chlorophyta; class Trebouxiophyceae; order Chlorellales; family Chlorellaceae; genus Micractinium; species Micractinium sp. NFX-FRZ. The sequence continues at coordinate 63,866 of JAPTJF010000286.1, forward strand.
GCGTGCGTCCGTCCTCGACGCCACCCACAGCTGAGCTGCTCGCTGCATGCAAAGACACGTTGTGGAAGGCCGGAGCCCCTCCAATAGCAAGGCAGGCACCGTGCCTCCCCTCCAGGTGACCCCGCCCCTTGGCGGGTGACCCCTACAGCCTGGGACGCTTTCCCTGGAGAGCCCCTGCCATGTGGGCAACTGCGTGTATAAGACCCTTCTCATGTGATGCTCCCCTGCAATGTTATGATCAAGCTGTGAGAGGGGAGGAGGAGGCAGCATTGGGAGCAGCAATGCTGTGCAACCTTGGCGGCGGTTGCGGCAAGGCGTGCACAGCACGGCGGTTCACACAAAGCGAGGCAAGGCACACCCACGCGCCGGGCTGCCTGCTGCAAACTATAGAGGCCGCAATTTTTTGTGTGGCTTACATGTGCTGCATTATTGATTGCTCCCCGCACAGATGCTGTGCACCCCCACACCGGCACACGCCCAATTGGGCTCCCCTGCTTGGCGGGGCTGAAGAACGGGCCGGCCGAGGTGGGTAGAATCGATGATAGAAGGGGCAAGCACAGACGTCCCCTGCAGGCCGCAAGATGGAGCAACAACGCACCTTTCCAAAGTGAGAAATAGGAAGGCAGGTTGACGGGAAATCAGGCTGGGAGGTGGCTGGCCTGCAGGGGTGGCAGCGGCAATGCCCGCCGTGGCGGCAGCGGCAGCGCGCATGACATGGCAGCCTTGCCCCCTACTCTCTCCGCTTGGCGCACTAAACCCCAACGTAGTGGCACCATCCACGCTTCAGTCCGCTAGCCTGGGCCTCGTCTGTGCTGCATGCTGATAGCCCCCAAGCTGGTTGCTTGTTGCAAGGCGTGGCGGCTTATCCCACAGCTTGGGCTTGCCATCTGAGCTACATCTAGCGGGGGCTCCCCATGTCGCTCCTGCGGCGGCTGTCTGGCGGCCTGGCGCAGAGCCTGCGGCTCTCGGCGGCCTACCAGCAGCAGGCAGCGGCTTTCCATGCCTCAGCAGCGTTGGATGCACGGCAACGAGCGGGCCCCACTCGCGATGCCAGCGACAGTGAAGACTCGTCGGACAGCGAGTGGGAGGACAACCCAAAGGCTGAGCAGCCAAGCACCTCTGGCAACGATCCGGTGGAGTCAGAAGCCGAGCTCCCTCTCCGCTTCGACCCCTCGCTAGTGCGGGGCACAGGTGGGAGGCTGCCGCCGCTGCCGCCGCCGCCAGCGGCTGGGTGCCGCCCGGGCTCGACTCTGCTGTTGCTGGTCACCGTCTTTGCTGTTGACTCTGCGGCACCACCTCTCACCCAATGGCAGGCGCACCCTCCATGCATGTGCCTTGGCACACCCGCCTCTCGCCAAATCCTTTGCTGCATTGCTGCTGCTCACATACACACTGCAAGACTTGGCCCTGCTGGTGGTGCTGCTAGCATCATGCACGTTTCGCTTCATTGTGGCACCTGCATGCCGACAGGAAGAAGGCCAGCACCATATCAGTGTATGGATGCCTGGTTGGTAGCATGGATGTGCTGCAGCCGTGCCGCTGGAGCGGTGCGCGCTCACACCCGCTCGCCTGCCGTAGCCCGCCGTTGGCTCATCACCAGCCCACGCTGGCCCGCCCACATGTACCCCCTCCCGCAGACGGCGGCAAGCCAGCAGCCCTGTCCGACATACTGTTTGACCCCACCAACGACCGCTATGACGTCAACACACTCATCTCTCCTGTGCTGGCGGCGGCGCTGGAGGCGGCGCCGGAGGGGGAGGAGGGGGCGCAGCGCGCGCTGGAGGAGTGGGCGGATGCGGCAGAGCGGCTGGACCGGGGGGAGAGTGAGTGGGCCGGGGTGGGTGCAAGTGCCGAGTGTGCGCAGATGTGGGGAGTGGTGGGGGATACCCGCAGCAGCGGTGCCGCCGCCCGCCCGCCAGCCGCTCGCGCTTGCAGTTGCTAGAGGGGGCAGCTGGTGCCGCTGCTGGTGCTGCTTCGTCTGCTTTGGTTATGATTCCCTGCTTCACCTGCTGTGCACACACGCATGCTCCCGTCACGTGTGACGCTTGCTCGCACACAAGCGGTGCCGCTCCTCGTGCAGGGTGCAGGTGGTGTTTCTGCTGCTGCTCGTGCTGCATGCATGCTATTTTGTGTCCTCGAGCCCCGCCGGTATCACCCCTGTGTGCCTGCAGAGCTGAAGGGCGACGAGCCGGCGAGCGACGCAGACCTGCTGGCGGTGGCCGAGGCGATAGACCTGTACTTCCTGTGAGTGCTCCCTTGGCTTACGAGTACTTGTTCATTGATGATGACACCTGTACTGCCTGTGAGTGCTGCCTTGGACTTTGAAAGGGTCACACCTGTGCTTCCTGCGAGTGCTCTGGTTCTGAGGAGAGATTGACCGGGGCTCCCCTTGCGCCCACCCGCTCTGTCGTGGACTCGCTGCACCAGCGTTTGAGCCCGCTGCTCACGCGCGTGTTGTCTGCCCCTCTGTGCCGCCCCGCCCCGCCCCGCCCCACCTTCCGCAGCGCGGCCCCCTTTGAGGAGCCGGAGGTGGATGACATGGAGGAGATTGACCGGGACACGCTGGAGGCCCTGGGGGACAGCCTGAAGGAGGTGCTGGAAGGTGGGCGGGCACGCCGTGCGCTGCTGGGGAGTGTGGTGCTGCTGCGCTGTGCTGTGCTGGGGCCGCAGCAGCGCTAGGGAATCGTGGTGCTGCGCTGAGGGCCCACCTAGCACTGGGGGAGCGTGGTGCTGCTGTGCTGTGCTGTGCTGTGCTGTGCTGTGCCCTGGTGCGGTGTGGGGACGTGGGACAGGCTGAAGGACGTGCTGGAAGGTGGGCGGGCTCACCTGCTACTCGTGGTTCTTTCATGCAGGCGGCGCCCGCTCCACCTGCGTCAGCATTGCTCCCCCCGGCCAGATGCCGTGGGAGATCCTGGATGTGGACGATGAGCACCCCATGGTGTGTGTGGTGTGTGTGGTGTGATTGCTAGCTTGCTTGGTTGGCTTTCTTTCCGCCTTGCCGTGCTGTGCATGGAGGCCATTGCGGGGGCAGCAGACGAGCGCCCCTTGGTGCGTAGCTTTGTCTGCTTCCAACACTGGCTGGTGAGGGAGTGGACGGTGAGTGTGTGGAGCCCCTGATCAATTCAGCGATGAACGCACCCTGGCGCAAGCTTGGCCCCGAGCGTGTCAATGGAACACAGGGGTGGTGCGTGCATGGCGGGGTGGTGTGTGCACCCTGGAACGCATGGGTGGTGTGTGCATGGAAGGGTTGCGTGTGCAAAGGGTAGGCAATACACGTGCTGGTACACGCCTGATGTTCACCCGCAAATCAACGCCGCAGGTGCACCCGACTCGAGGGCAAGGCGCTGTGCCCCCGAAGAAAGCTCTCCCTCCCACAGCTGCGCTCCCCTCGTGTCCGTTCCTTCCCACACGCCCCACCCCCTGATCGGCTGCCTGCCCCGCCCTCCCTTCATATTTATGTGCCCCCTGTGCGTGCAGGTCAACTGGGGCGTCGACCTGACGGAGGGCAAGGCGCAGGATCCATGGAAGAACGCCCAGCTCAGCAGCGAGGCCAAGGAGCTGATGTGGGAGATGCACCACAAGCACGGGTGCGTGGGGCCGGGTGGGACCGGCTTTGTTTTGCTACAACATGCTTCTTGAGGGTGGGTGGGTGCAGCAGCAGGACCGCATGTGGGAGATGCACCACAAGCAGGGGTGGGTGGGGCGGGCGGGCGCTCAGTTCCGGGCGCGACCTTACAACTGTACGGTGCTAGGTTGGTGTTTGTGGATGGGTTGGGTGGGTGCAGCAGTCGGACCACATGCGGGGAATGCACCAAGATTACGGGCGTGCAACGCTTGGTTGTTGTTTGTTGGGGCAAGGAAGCAGAGGCGGCTGCGGAGGGGTGTTGAGGCTGGCAGAGCGGTGGAGTGGAAGGCTTGGCCACCCTTCCTACGGGGTTTGTAACACCCTGAACCCACCTTTGTTTCAATCGTTTCCTTTGTACCTCCCATCTGTGTTTGGCAGGTGGACGGCGGAGCAGCTGGCTGAGCACTTCCGCATCCGGCAGCAGCGCGCGGCGGCCATCCTGGCGCTGAAGGAGCGGGAGCACGCGACGCGGGAGGCGGGGGGGCACCTGTACACCGACATCCAGGGTGGGTGGGTGGGGGGCCAGGGGTGGCTGCTGGGTAGGTGCGGCAAGGCCCAGGTGTAAGATCCTTGGGTAAGACCCTTGTGGTTCTGGCAGGGAGCAAGGCACCCAAAGGGGGCGCAGGCGGGTGGCGGAGCTGCACCTGTGCACTGGCGTGCAGGCAGGGCCATTCTATCAACCAGGAAAGCACAAATCTCTTCTTCCCTAACTCTCAACACTGTGTCCATGCGCATAGAGCCTGAACAAGCTGCACTTTAACTTCATTACGGTGTTCTTCCTGCCGTGCTGTGCGCCCGCAGACGCGTTTGACGAGCTACACGGCGCCGATGAGTTCATGGGTTCGGGGGAGCGCAACCACATGGTGCTGCCCTCCTACCCCAACTACAAGGTGTGTGGCGGTAGGGGCACGGCGCCTCACGTCGTAAAGTAACATCTGGTGCACTGTGTGTGGCGCGCTGCCTTTTGCCTCGCAACTACAAATGTGGTGCTGCCCTCGTGCTCCACCCTCAAGGTGGGCGGGCGGCGGTAGCATGGCGCCCCTCTCTTCCCGGACAGAGACACAACACACACATGTTTTGCACTGTGTGGGGGGCGCAGGAGCAGAATGAAGTCGGTGCGGATCGGCGGGCTTGTTTCGCGTGCATTGTGTGCTCTCCACCCATCTGTTTATCACGCGCCAATCAAGCGGTTCCCACTTTGCCTCCCGGCTTCCACGCCGCAGGAGCTGAGCGAGGAGGACGCGGACCGGCTGGCGGCGCTGCTGGAGGCGCGGCTGGGCAAGCGGTTTGACGACATTGAGCTGGAGGACATGACGCCGGAAGTGACGCAGGAGGTGGGGGCAGGGGAGAATGGGGGTGGGGGCGGTCACATGGTTGCGGAGGTGACGCAACGGGTGGGGGCGGTGAGAGCATTCACTCGCCATTGTAGCTGGCGCAAGAGGGAGGGGCAGGGGAGGGCAGTACGGCCGCGTGTTCACACCCCCACCTCCACACCCCGGGGCAAGGGCACACCCTGCACTTGCGTCCCGCAACCACTGTCTCCACCTCTGGTCTCGCACTCGTGGATGCCGTGTGTCAGCGTTCCCCTGCTGCATCTGGCAGCACGAGCAAGGGCGCTGCTTGCAGCTACTTTCCCAAGCGCCCCACACACCTGGCCCTCTGTTTGCCCACCTGGCCCTGCCTAGAATGTAATGGCCTGCACCTGCTGGCGGCCGCGGGGGTAGGCAAGGGGGCTCTGTTTGAGCTCCTTCCCCAAACTCCTTCCCCAAGCACCCCACACGCATAACCATCCCTGTGCCCTGCCCCACCAACGATTGGCCTGCAGCTGCTGGCGGCCGCGGGGGTGAGCAAGGAGGCGGTGGAGGAGGAGCTGGCGGTGCGCGAGGAGGAGCACGCGGTGGCGGAATTCCGGAAGGCTCTGGAGTTCAACTTGGGAAAGGTGGGTGCTTTGTGGGGGTCTACTGTGCTCATATCTTTTGGTGCACTGCCGTGGAGCTGCGGTATGGCACGGTTCCGGCAACCCCTGGGGCTTGGGCAAGGTGGGAGTGTCATGGCACATGCTTTCTGTTTTGCCTGCAAAGTGCTATGGAATTGCGGCGGCGGAGTTCCGGCTGGCCCCTGGAGTCAACCTGGGCAAGGCGGGTGCTTGAGCTGCACACTACATGGCTGGCTTTGGCCTCAACTCTGCTTGGCTGCAAGGGCTGGGGCGGGTTGCTGCCTTGTGGGGCTGGAGGGCAGAGAGGACGAAGGAGGGCAGGGCGGCGGTCCAGCTGCTTGTGGGCGTCGCACACAACCCCCAGCTCCCTGCCCCCACAACACACACTCATGTGTGTTTCCTTCCCCTTCCCTGCTCCTGGTGCAGACCGGCGCCTCCCTGCACCGTGACAGCCGCAAGACGCACCCGCCCACCCGGCCCCAGGAGGGGTGGAGCCTGTTGGTCACTCCGCTTGGCAAGGCCGCCCGTGAGGGCACGAGGCAGGCCTACGTGGCGGCGCCAGATGGCAGCAAGCGGGAGCTGACGGAAGATGAGCAGCTCAACCTTGAGAGGCAGCAGCCGCGGCCGAGGTACAAGGTTGTCTGACGAGGCTGCCTGGCGGGGTTGCCAGGTGCCAGATTTCACGCAGCGCGGCCCCCTTTGCCAGCGCCGCCCTCGCCTGCACGTGACCGGAACCCTTGTCGAGGCGTGCGCCTGCCGGAAGGCAGCGCGTAAAGGCAGCCGGCGGAGCGGAGCTGCCGCCCTGCCTCTGCGCTGCCAGCATAGCATGGCGGTTGCGATAGCACGCTTGAAGCGGCGGCAGGTCGGGGCCTGCAGCTCCGCCTGCCAGTTGCCAGGCACAGCACGTCGCAGCGCAGCACGGCACCCACCCTCGCTACCCCACACCCCCTTGAATGCACTCTGGACTTGCTCCTTTCTCGATGCTCATCTCATCTTACGTGTTAGGCACTGCCCAATTCGAACGGCAGCGAGACTGCACAGCGCAGCACAGCACAGCTCAAGCTGTCAGGTGACCCGGCGGGGCCGGGCTGGAGAGCCGCCTCGAGCCTGCTGTGCCTGCTGCGCCTGCCGTGCTGCCACTTGTCTGCCCGCAGCCAGATCATCTGTGTTGCATGCCCACGCTCGGTGACAAGAGCACGGCGGGGGTGTTGTCCCGCCAGCACGGTGAACGCATGGCAGGGGGCACCAAGCCCGGGTGGCAGCACGCCCTGCCACCCTGGCTGCCCACCCACGTTCGGGGTGCTTGGGCTTGGGCTTCGGAGCCTGTTGAGGCGTTCAAAACCCCCCAGCATGAAGCAATACCGTTGCAGAAAACCCAGCTCCTCTGCTGAGGTATCTCCAAGGAGGCAGTGGTTGTTTGAGGGGGGCAAACTGCCGAAGGGGCACAGCCCACTGACCAGTACTGGTGGCAGGGGGGGTACAGGACTAGCGGGGGGCCGGGCATGGTTTGGATGCAAAGGTGTGCGTTTGGAGGGGTCAGCACGCGCGCGTTTCAACGCGTTCATGCTCTCAGGGTTACAAATGGGAGCAAATCATGCCGAGATACTGGCCGTGGCAGTTGGGCAGGGTATCACCAGAGCGGCGGGGCGGCCACCAGCATGGGTTCGAGCTTTATTGGGGCCTTGGGGGAGACCCAAAAGTCCCAATGACATGCTGGGACGCCTGAAGAGCGAAGCGTAGGAGGAAGAGCCGCTGGGCTCAGAGAGGTGGTTATTATGCAAGGATTCTCCCGCCATGAAATCGCCACGTAGGCGCGCCATGGCCCATTGTGAAATGGCAAATGGCGGCGCCCCCATTCCTCACACACCTTCCCCACGCATCCGCCCCCATTCTCACACCTTCTCCACGCATCCTCTTAAAAACACGTCTCCCTCCCGACAGTCGGCAGAGCACAGACTTCCGCACCTGGGGGAGTCCGCATATTCCACCGAGCACCAACGCGCACAGATCACACCTGCTGCTCACTGCAGCCTGCTGGGGCACACTCAGAGCACAGAGGTAAGGGGCGGGCCACATGTAGGGTTGGCTCGGTGAACAACACTGTGATCGAACAACACTGTGATCGGGCCCTCTTCACTGTGATCGGGCCCTCTTCAACCCCTGTTTACGCAATATAGGTCCCGCCCCCGCCCCTGCCTCAGATGCCGGGTGTCCCGTGCCCAGTCTTTACTGGCGCCGGGGCCATTGGTGGCGGCGCCCAGGCGGCGGACGTGCCGCAGAATGGCAGCCTGCAGCCAGCCAAGGGGCTCGCCCGCGCTCTGAGCACGGAGCCTAAGACTGTCACCCAGGTGAGCGGGCTGGCCAACTTTGATACTGTTTGGACATGGGGCAGTGCTGGGATCCCAGCTGTCGCCAGCGGCCGCTGCCAGTGCGCCGCCCTCCCTCAGATCGCACGTTTGCACTGCGCCCCCAGCCCGCCCCCTCTTGACCTCGGACCCCCTGAGGGCTGCACCTCGTACCCTTCCCTCAAAAGGAAGGAAGACCCAAGCCAGTCCGGCTCCCCGCCTGCCACACTCATCCCCCGCCGCCCCCACCGCCCCGCCCTTCTTCCCCTTTGCGCCGCCGCCCTTGAACAGGTGCACAAGGTGGCGAGCGAGGCCGACATGCACACGCTCAACGTCATCCTGGCCGACTCCCAGGCGGCGCAGGTGCAGTACGCCACGTTCACGCAAGAGCAGGTGGGTGGGCGGGTGGGTGCAAGGTGGGGAGGGAGGGGGACGGGGGCGCATGCGAGGGAGGGCTGGGGGGGCGCCCGCGCGTGCAAGGGCATGAGTTTGTGAGGGTATCGGGCCGGGTTAGATGCCATGACACGAAATGTCTGCTTCTTCAACCCACCCGCCACGCGGATGGGCGCACACGTGTGCCATCGACACAGAACACCCCCCATTGCCATAAGCTGGGCAAGCTGCTTCTGCATGGCTGGCCTTGCATGCGCACCCCTCTGTGCACCCTCCCTGCACTGTGCCTCTGTGCTCCTCGTCAGCGCGCGGCACGCCCCTGCTCCCCGGTGTTCACATCACTATTGCCAGTTGCTGTTCCAAGCACCAACCATTACGTAATGTGCCCCTCCCCGGCTGCCAGGTGGACGAGATCTTCCGCGCCGCCGCGCTGGCCGCCAACGAGGCGCGCCTGCCCCTGGCCAAGATGGCGGTGGCCGAGACGGGCATGGGTCTGGTGGAGGACAAGGTGGGGCGGGGGCGAGGGGGAGGAGGGTGTGGGTGTGGGTGGGGAAAGGCGTGGGTGTGGAGGTGGAGCAGGACGATTGGAGGTGTGGGTACGGGCAGGGTCTGAAAGTGGGCGAGGTGCCAAGGCGTGCTCCGTTGTGCTCCGTTGTTCTCATCGCCGCTTCCTCGCCTCCCCTCCCCCTGCTCCCCGCCTACAGGTCACCAAGAACCACTTTGCCAGGTGAGCCTCCTGCGGCGGCACCACAAGGGGCTGGCCCTTGTGCAGGCGCACGGGGGCGCGGCATGCCTTGCACACTGTACCATGCACTGACCACTGCCTCATGCATGCCCCCAGGCGTTGCACCCGCCTCCTGCCTGCCGGCCTCGCACTCCCAGCTCCCCTCTGTGTTCCTTCCTCCTTCCTTCCTTCCTTCCTTCCTTCCTTTCTCAACCCGATCCCTTCCCTCCCCTCCCCCCTTTGGCAGCGAGTTTGTGTACCACAAGTACAAAAACGAGAAGACGTGCGACGTGATTGAGCACGACCCGCACGGTGAGCGGGCGGTGGGGGCACATGTGTTTTGAGGCGCTGCAGCGGGAGCGGGAGCGCACGCTGTGCTGGCCAGCAAGCGTATCCACGTACTAAGCCCACCCACTGCACATGTGCGCCCTCTGCCTGCAGGCGGGGTGATGAAGGTGGCCGAGCCGATGGGCGTGATTGCAGGTGAGGGAGGCACATGTGCTGTTCTTTATGGCGCGCCTGCTCGCTCATGTGTGCCCATGTCGTGGCCGCCATGCCCCACCGTGACCGCTTTCCTTGCTACCCGCCTCGCCACGCGTGCCTCCTCATCTTCCGGTCAGACCCCACCCCGCCCCTGGGCCTCCGAGTCCCCTGACCGTCGGCAAACCCATGCCCTGTCCGTTGTCATCCCCTCCCATGATCCATTTATGGCGCCTAAACCCCTCGGATGCACCAACCCACCTGGCCCCCCCGCAGGCGTGGTGCCCACCACCAACCCCACCTCCACCGCTATTTTCAAGTCCCTGCTGGCGCTCAAGACCCGCAACTCTCTGGTGAGAGGTCGAGAGCTCGTCAGGGAGGGGAGGGGAGGAGAGGGGGATACAGGGGGCAGGCAGGAGGGGAGGGAGCGCTGAAGCGGTGGGCAGGGAGTGGGAAGGAAACGGCGGCAGCAGCGGCAGCGCCAGCAGCAGCACGGTGTGTGTGCTTCCGTGCCCCACCCGCCCGGCCCCAATCTTGGTCCATCATTCACCCACCCGCCCACCCACTGCCTCTACGTGCCCCCGCCCATCACAGGTGCTGTGCCCCCACCCGCGCGCCAAGAAGTGCACGATCGAGGCGGCGCGCATCGTGCGGGACGCCGCCGTGGGGGCGGGCGCCCCCCCCAACATCATCTCCTGGATTGAGGAGCCGTCCATGCTGATCAGCCAGGCTCTGATGCAGGCGCCGCAGGTGAGAAAAGTAATGATGGACGGACTGTGCGCAGGAGTGGGGGTGGTAGCTGTGGGGAGAGGCCTCCCCGTTAGGATTAGGAGCCGTTCTTGCACGATCAGGCGGGCGCTGGCGCAGGCGCCGCAGGTGGGGGGCAGGCCCAGGAAGGGTGTGTACATGTGTGTGTGTGTGGTGGCGGCAGTTGTGGGCAGAGGCATTACTTGTGGTCAAGGCCCAGGTGATGGCCGCTAGCTCTTCGGCGACCCCCTCTCCTGCAGGTCTCCCCTATTCTGGCCATCAGCGGTGCCCTGGCATGCTTTACATTTCTAACCACCATCAATCTACCCCACGTCTGCAGGTGTCCCTCATTCTGGCCACCGGCGGCCCCGGCATGGTCAAGGCGGCCTATTCATCCGGCAACCCGGCCCTGGGCGTGGGCGCGGGCAACACCCCCGCCGTCATCGACGAAACCGCCGACGTGGAGATGGCTGTCAGCAGCGTGCTCATCTCCAAAGCAAGCATGGAGAAGTGGGGGCTGGGCTGGGTTTCGAGGCAGCAAGTCGAGAAATGGGGAGGGAGAGTTGACAGCACATCTCATGCCATTTTTCGCTCCATGTACGCTCATGCGCCTCGGCACCTGCTGACACTTGCCTGTCTGCCCCGGCCCGCAGACCTTTGACAACGGCGTGATATGCGCCTCTGAGCAGAGCGTGGTGGTGGTGGACTCGCAGTACGACGTGAGAGCGGGTGGGGAAGAGGAGGCGGGAGGGGGGACCAATTACAGAGAGGGGGCAGCTTGTGATGTGTGCTTGCTGCGGGAATGGAGAGAGCGCGGCGGGCTGAGGCGTGGTCTGTGGTCAGTAGGGAGGTCTGCTTTCCGGCAGCCCACCAGGTCGGTCACCCCACCCGTCACCCGCCCGTGCCGCCCATGGTTGCTGCCGCTGCCCGCAGGCCGTGCGGGCCGAGTTCCTGCGGCGGGGCGCCTACTTCCTTAAGAACGAAGAGGAGAAGGACAAGGTGGGTGGGCAGGGGTGGGCGGAGGGAACAGCGGGACGAGGGGGCGAAGGGCAAGGTTGGGGCGGGGGGGAGTCGGGGCCGCGACGGCAGGCCCTGCTTCCTGCCGCATGCCGCCTGGCACACACCGTTTGCCTCCCTCCCTCCCCTTGCTTGGCCTCGCCTCTCTTCCATGCACGCGGATTCGACCTGAACAGTGGGGGCCACCTAACCCTGCTCGCTCCAGCACGCCTGCCTGTTGTTTCCGAAACATTCCTCTGCCTCCTGCCCCACTTTCACTGCGCCCCCCAGGTGCGCTCCAAGCTGCTTATCGACGGCCGGCTGAACGCCGACGTGGTGGGCCAGTCGGCGCGGCGGCTGGCCGAGATCTTTGGCATCGAGGTGAGGGGCACGAACTTCCTAATTGTACTTCCTTCTCCAAGATGTGTAGCGTGTCCAGGAAGAGGGCGCGTGGTTAGATGCTGCGTGCCCGCACCTTCTTTGTGCGTCTGCCTCGCCTCCCATGTGGACTGCATCCCTGTCTGTGCCCCCACAGACATACCTACCCACCTCTCCGTGCCCCCCCCCCTCCCTCCCTCCCTCCCACTGCGCCCATCACCCGCAGGTGCCGGAGTGGACGCGCGTGATCATCGGGGAGGCGGACGTGATTGGCAAGGAGGAGGCGCTGTCGCAGGAGAAGCTGTGCCCGGTGCGCGCCTTGGCTGGTGGTTGTTTGAATGCAAGGGACGCAAGCGCTTGCCCCTGTGTGTGGTGGCAGTGGCAGTGATGGTCGGACCCGGGAGAGCTTGGCACAGGATGCTGTGCCCTCACGAAAGAGCGCCTGCACTGCCTTTCCTCCTGTTGAGAACGCGTGTACTTCCCCCTGCCTGTACTGCCTGCAGGTGCTGGCCATGTACCGCGCCAGCGACTTTGAGGACGCCCTGTACAAGGCCGACCGCCTCATCATGCTCTTCGGCGCAGGCCACACCTCCGTGCTCTACACCAGGCAAGGCGGGGGGCATTTTGACGACAAAGGGAGGCCTTCTGGGGCAGGGTGGGGCGACCGCGCCAGTTGGGCGCTCGGCAGCAGGTGGTTGAAGACAGGTCACGTGCCCTGTGCACCTCCATTCCTTCTGCCCCTGCGTAGCTTTTATACACCTCTGCTACATCCAGCAGTCTACCCACCTGAAGCCTGCCCCACTTCCCTGGCATGCCCCCGCACGCCCTGAACCGAAAGCACTGTCTTCTAAACCCCCTGTCACCCCCCCCGCAGCCCCCTGGCCTGCGGGCACATCCTCTTTTCACACATTCTGCATTGCACTCAAAGCCTGCCCCACCCCACTGCCACGCCCCCGCAGCCCCCTGAACCGCGAGCACATCCGGCGCTTCACAACCACTGTGAAGACGGTGCGCGTGCTGGTCAACCAGCCGGCCAGCCAGGGAGCCATTGGAGACATGTACAAGTGAGTGGTGGGGCAGAGTAGTAGAGGGAGAGGTGATGGGAGTGCCACCTGGCGCCCACAGGTGGCACCTCGTGCACGTCGCGCTGGCGTGGTGGCGCCTCACGTTGACAGGTGCCCCCTATACCCGTTCGTGCTGCCTCTGCCCTGCTGTGTCTCTTTCTCGCTCCCAGTGGTTTGGGCTGTTGACCGCCCGCCTGCCCCCCCTGCCCGCCCCCACCTTCCCCGCAGCTTCCACCTGGACCCCTCCCTCACCCTGGGCTGCGGCTCCTGGGGATCAACCTCCGTCTCAGCAAGTGAGCGCCGTTTGTTTGTTTGTTGAAGCACTGCTTCTTGCCCAGGATCATGAGAATTCCAGCAGCTTGGGCTGCCTCAGCAAGCGGACGCTGTTGTACATTGAAGGGGCATGCTGCTACATTTGTTGTTGGGTATGATGGTGATCAGCAGGTGGCCGCTGGCTCGGGCTGCTTCGCAAGGGCTGTTGTGAGGAACAGCGCGCCAATACAACCAGCAATTGCAGTGTCAACCAACCCCGGTAGCTCACTGTCACATGATTACAACCTTCCCCCCAACCTCCCTTGCAGACGTGGGCCCCAAGAACCTGCTCAACATCAAGTCGTGCATCGAGCGGCGCGAGAACATGCTGTGGTTTCGCGTCCCCCCCAAGGTGAGACCTGCACTGCCGCACACTGCCGCCCTGCCGCCTTGCGCACTGCCTTGCCTTGCTGCCACCCAGCAAGGGTCCAGGTCCGCTCACCTCGCTGCAATGCACTCCACATGGCACCCCCTCCGTTGCACTGATCAACCCTGCACCCTCCGCGCGCCTCGCCCCACCCTAACCCGCCCCATCCCGTGCTGCCCTGCCCCCACGTCAGATTTACTTCAAGGGGGGGTGCATAGAGACGGCTCTGCAGGAGCTCAAGGGCAAGCAGCGCGCCTTCATCGTCACCGGTGCGCGCCGCTGTCCACCCCAGGGTCCGCCCTGCCTGTGCCCTGCCTGATCTCAATGAAGGAGGCCAGTCAGCGGGCCTTCTAAAAGGGGCTGCATAGCTCCTTACGTTGTGGGGGGCAAATCTTTTGAAATGCTTGCGGGTGGAAGCAGGAGGAGCCGGGTGGTGCACCGTCCGTCCCGCCACTCCACCCCACCCGCCCCCGTGCCTCCTGCCCTCCCTCCCCCCCATGCCACCCCGCAGACAAGCCCCTGTTTGAGATGGGGTATGCCGACCAAGTGGTGCACATCCTGGACTCGATCAACGTGCACCACCAGGTGTGTGGGGGGCGCGCCCAGGTGGCATGCTGACGTGGGATGCGCATAGATCGACTTGCGGGGGGCACTGGTTGAGGGCTTGTGGGGACATAATGAGGCTGTATATTGTGGTCCATGGTACGTGGCAGCAGGGTCCAGAGTGTGCGCACGACTCCTCACGCAGCGCCCGCCCGCCCCATTGCGCGGTTGGCCCCTCACACCGCCCACTGCCGCTTGCCCTCCTCCCCCGGTCCCTGCAGATTTTCTACCACGTGGCCCCCGACCCCACGCTGGCATGCATCCAGGAGGGGCTGGCAGAGATGCGGGTGGGTGTGGGCTGGCTGGCTGGGTTGGGTGAATGTTTGAGAGGGGCTTGAGACACGTGGCAGGGCTCGGTGTGGTCTGAAGCGGGCTTGTAGTGGAAGGGCCTGGCGGAGATGCGGTTGGGTTTGTTTGGGGCGGGCGTGCTTAGCAGGGGGCGTAGAATCGCAGGGCAGGGCATGTTGCCGGCTTGGAGCGGGTTGGGCTGGCGGAGATGTGGGTGGACGAGGGCTGGCTGGCTGGGTGGGTTGGTTGGGTGAAGGCTTCTGTCCTCAACCCCCCATGCAATCCCGTCTCCTGCTCACCCCCCCATGCAATCCTGTCTCCTGCTCACCCCTCCTGTGTGCAGGAGTTCCGCCCCGACGTGATCATCGCCCTGGGAGGGGGCTCTCCCATGGACGCAGCCAAGGTCATGTGGTGAGGCGGGCGGGCGGGCGGGCGGGAGAGTGGCTAAACTGGGGGAAGTGTGGTGAGGGGGGTGGGTAGGTGGTGGGCTACGCTGTCGACTTTGCCCGAAGGCTGCCGTGCGAGTGCCCCTAGATCACGTTCAAGCAGCTCCCTCTGATGTTGTGCCTCCCTCCACACTGCTGACTGGAACGCCTCGCAGGCTGATGTACGAGTGCCCCGAGATCGACTTCAAGGGGCTGGCAGTGCGCTTCATGGACATCCGCAAGCGGGTGTACGAGGTGAGGGCAGTGGTGGATGCCACGCTGTCTTCATCCGTCGGCCAGGAGAAGGAAGAGGGATGTGCTCAGCAGCTGCCTACTTGGCTTGCCCGGTTTTTAGACACTCCTGTGGTCTCCCCATTGGCTGTCCCTCCACCACCTGCCTCCTGCTCACGCACCTCCTCTCCTCATACCTCGTCTCCTCACACCTTGCCCACCTCCCGTGCCTCCCTCCCTCCCCCCCTCCCCAGGTGCCCGAGCTGGGCAAGAAGGCGCTGATGGTGTGCATCCCCACCACCTCGGGCACCGGCTCCGAGGTGACCCCCTTTGCCGTGGTGACCGACGAGAAGACGGGCATCAAGTGAGTGTGGCAGCGCGCGTGCCTACTGGTCTCCCAGTGAAGATTGAGGGATGCAAGGGTTGGTTCCTGCAGAGAGGAGGCTACGAGGGCACGCGCGTTGCCTTCCTGCGTCGATTGAAGAGACACGCTTTCGCTGGTTGGTGGCTGGCTAGCAAGACTGGGGGCGGGAGCTCAGGAGGCACCAAGGAGCGGGCTCAGAGCTATTCAGAAGCCCTGCCCATGCCGCACCTGTTATCACCTTGGCTCGCCCAGCTGCCCCTGTCACCCCGCCTGCCCTACCTCATCTCCCGCCCCGCCCTGCCCGTGCCCCCCCCCCCCTTCAGGTACCCGCTGGCAGACTACGCCCTCACACCCAACATGGTGAGCGCGCTGCCCTGCTGCTGTGCGCGGCCTGGTCTGGCCAGCCTGGACCATCCGGCCTGTGGCTGCAGCATGGTGCCTCGCCGTGCCCCTCCCTCCATCCATGTTGCGCTGCTCCTCTGGCACAAGCCTGCCACTGTGCTTTGCCAGCTGGTGGTCAACACCCCGTCGTCGCTGCCACGTCAGCCCTGTTGGTTACATCCCATCCCGCCATGTCCCCCGCCCACCCACCCCTCCCGCAGGCCATTGTGGACCCCCAGCTGGTCATCAACATGCCCAAGACGCTGACCGCCTATGGGGGCATCGATGCTCTGGTGCACGCGCTGGAGAGGTGCGGGGGTGGGTGGGTGCGGGGGCGCTTGCCGAGCGTGTGTGGGAGGAGGCAGGCCCTCTGGAGAGGTCAGTGTATCATCTGGTCTTTCAACTTGCTTCGCCCCGTTTTCTCCCCCCTCCCTCCCCATCTTCATGTTCTTCCCCCCTTCCTTTCCTCCCCCTCCCCCACCCCCGCAGCTACGTGTCTGTGTTTGCCACGGACTACACCAAGGGCCTGTCCCGGGAGGCCGTCTCCCTCATCTTCAAGTTCCTGCCCCGCGCATACAGGTGGGCAGGGTGTGCTGGCTGAAAGGCCCGTGCAACACATCGCACAGGCCAGCAGCGGAGGTGGGCAGGTGTATTGGTTGAAAGGCCCATGCAACGCATCGCACAGGCCAGCGGCGGCAGGCGGCTGACGCCACAACATGCATCTCCCCACACCTGCCCGCCCCTCACATGAGGTAACCACACACCTCTGCCATGCGCACCACCACCACCGCCATCCTGACCCCTGTCCCCCTTGCCCTGCTCTGTTGTTCTCTTGCTCCCCGCAGCAACGGCCCGCGCGACCTGGAGGCGCGGGAGCGCGTGCACAGCGCGGCCACCATCGCGGGCATGGCCTTTGCCAACGCCTTCCTGGGCATCTGCCACTCGCTGGCGCACAAGCTGGGGTCGGCCTTCCACGTGCCGCACGGTGACGACAGGGGGGGCACTGGGGGTGGCAGCAGGGAGCGCAGTGTGGCGCTGACGCTGCAGTGCGCCGCTGGCGGGAGGCGCTGGCGCTCCCTGCCAAGGCTTGGGTGTCCTGTAGCTCTTTCTGTTCACCGTTTTCTTTTGCCGCATGCCAAGGCGGGGCATCTAGGTGTTCGCCTCCTTCTCAAGCCTGGCAAGGCCGGCTCAACCCCTCGCCCCCGCACCTCCCCCTCCCAACTCCCCTCCCCACCCCCCACCCACCCACAGGCCTGGCCAACGCGGCGCTCATCACGCACGTCATCCGGTACAACGCCACCGACCGCCCGCTCAAGCAGGCCGTGTTCCCGCAGTACCAGTACCCCCAGGCCAAGGACCGCTACGCTGAGCTGGCAGACATGCTGGGCCTGGGGGGCGCCACGCCCGATGAGAAGGTCGGCATGGGCTGGGCCTGCTGTGGGTGGGCTCGTGCAGCATGCCAACAAGGCAACAGTGGCACGTAAGGACGGGCTGCCTGCAGCAACCTGCCCTGCAGCGCCCTGTGGCGCCTCGCCGCACACCCCTCTCTCATCCTGCGCCTCTCTCATCCTGCGCCTCTCTCACTGTGCCCTCTTCTTGTGCTGTGCAGGTGATGCGCCTGATCGAGGCGGTGGAGAAGCTCAAGGCGCAGTGCAACATCCCGGTGAGCCGCTGAGCTGGCATGCGCTGAGCTGGCGCGCGCGCCGAGCTGGAAACCATGCGCACTATGAGGGCCCACAGCTGGGTGCTGGGCTCCAGGGTGCTTTACCCCCTCCACATGCCCTGCCCTGCCCTACCCCGCCGCCCTGCCACGGCAGACACGAGTCACGGGAACTGCGGGCTCTGAGTCAGCCGATCCTTGTTGCAGTCACCTCTGGACCTAACATCACCTGCTGCACCTACCTTGCCGCTGCCCCCGCAGGACACGATCCGTGAGGTTGTGGGTGCCGAGAAGGAGGCTGAGTACATGGAGGCGGTGGAGGTGATGGCGGAGATGGCGTTTGACGACCAGGTGGGGGGGGGAGCGAGAGCATTTTAAGGAGGGTATGTAAAGGCAGAAGAGACTGGATTCTGACGACCCAGGGGGGGGGGGGGGGGGGGGGGGGGGGGGGGGGGGGGGGGGGGGGGGGGGGGGGGGGGGGGGGGGGGGGGG
>JAPTJF010000287.1:0-20195 GCA_029339195.1 Micractinium sp. NFX-FRZ
CTTTGCTTTGCTTTGCTTTGCTTTGCTTTGCTTTGCTTTGCTTTGCTTTGCTTTGCTTTGCTTTGCTTTGCTTTGCTGCGCCGCTGTGCAGCCCAGATCCTGCCTTGCAGTTACACCCACAAACAGTTTGATTATTCTTACTAAGTTTTCTCAGGTCAGTGACATCACTGGTCTCTCTCCCGGCTGCGGAGCATTGAGGTGCATGTCGGCAGGGCATACTGGCGGGACCCCCGGCGGAGGTATGGTGTCGGCGGAGGGGTGTCCTGCCAGTCAGCCCAGACGAACCCCAGAAAATCTGGCGCCCTAGCATACATTGCTGGGGGTTCTGTTCCACACACACACACACACACACACACCTTGCTCCCTGTAGCGTGGTGATGCAGGACAGGAAGGTCCCTGGCCGGTGCTGAGTTGGCACATGCTGGCACAACCCGTTGAGGCACGCACGGCTTTCCGTGCTTGACTTGGCGGCTCGGTAGGCCTGGTAGGGATGTATTCAAGGGATGTACTCACACCACGCCGCAAATCCCGCTCCTCCGGTTGATGCTTTGGCCACGTAGACGGGCGCAAAATCGCGATCGAAGGCAGTGCATCTGTGCAGAATCCCCCCGTCCTGCCATTTCTCCCGCTTACATTGTCTCGCTGCTTGCTTTGGCGCTGCATCCAGCTTGCTCCCAGGCGTGTGCGCTGCTCAGCGTGTGATGAAAAGCTATGGTCTCAACCCAGCGCTCACCTACACAGGGTTGCATCAGTGCGCTGGACGCCTTGAGTGACGAGCTGCTAGAGACCATCCTTTCCCTGGCCTGGTGAGGCCGCGCATCTGTCGGAGCGGGCCCTGAAAAGGCAACCCTCCGAAACCCTGGCCACCCCACACTTGCCGGCCTCCCTGCGCCTTGATTGCGCCTTGCCACGCCATCCTTGCCCCTGCAGCGAGCGGCAGCATGCGGGTGCAAGCGTCAGCGGTGCCGCCAAGCCTGCCGGCGGCGCCTGCAGCAGCTACGTCGCCGCCCCCTGCAGCAGCGAGGGCAGCTGCGCCAGCACCGCCTGTAGCCCCGCCGCTGATGCCGCCGTAACCACCACCGCCAGCAGCAGCAGCAGCAGCCTGTGCATCTCCGGCACAGCCACTGGCGCCACAGGCCTGACCGCCGCCGCCACGCTGCCGCTGGTCTGCCAGCGCTGGCGCCGCGTGCTGCACACCTCGCCGCTGCGGCACGCCACCCTGTCGCTTGACCTCGCTGAGCTGGAAGGCCAGCTGGGCAGCCGCGGCGACATGCCAGGGCTGCTGCGCCTGCTGGCGCTTCGCGGCCAGGCCGCGCGCCGCCTGTGGCTGCACAGCGAGGGAGAGCGGCTGACCATGGCGGCGGTGCTGCGCCTGGTGTCGCCGCAGCTGACGGCGGCCTACCTGGGGCCGGGCGCGCCACCTGGCAGCCTGGCGCTGCTGCTGCAGCGCTTCCCCGCGCTGCGCTCGCTCGACGTCCCCTTCACAGCCTCCGCTGGTGGCTGCGAGGATCTGGGGGCGCTGGGGCAGCTGAGGGAGCTGACGCTGAGGGAGAGCGTGTCGCCGCGCCTGCTCAGGTGGGACGGGGCCGGCGTGCTGCGCACTGCTGCTGGTGCATTAGCGTGCGGCGGGATGGCAGGGAATAGGGCGGGTGCAGGCTGGAGCAGCGGCTGTTGGACAACGATGTGCCCCTCTCTCAGCTGGCATGTCTCCGTCGCCGCTGACATTCCCGCTGCCGACCTGCTCTGTTCCTGCTGCCCAACTGCCCCGCCGACACACCCTGCTGCTGACCTGCTGCTCCCCACCCCCTTGTTGCTGTTTGTATGTCTGCCGCAGCTCCCTGGCGGCGCTGCCCAACCTGCGCCTGCTGTCGGTGACGGTGACCCAGGCGCTGCCGCCGGCGGAGATGCACCGCCAGCTGGGGCGCCTGCGGGGGCTCGAGGAGCTGCACTTCTACCTCGCCCCCACAGCGCCTGCGCAGTTTGACTTCCAACCAGGTGCGCTGCCTCCCCGCTGCTGCTGCTGCTGCTGCATCACTTGCTGCCGCTTCGGTTGTTGCTGCTTCTCGGTGCTGCTGCATGTGCTGATTTGGCGTCTTACTGCGGGCTGCTGGGCTGTGCTGTCAGCACCGGTGCGGCCGCCAGACTGCTGCCAAGCTGACGTGCAAACTAAGGCGGCCGGTGGCCATTGCCACTGGCAATTGCTGGACCAAACCCCGCGCCTGCTGTGCCCCTGTCCCTTTGCCCCGTGCAGGCGCGCTGACCCAGCTGAGCCGCCTGCGCTCGGTGCTGCTGATTGCCATGGGGCCGCTGTGCGAGGCGCTGACCCTGGGCCCCGGGCTGCCAGGCCTGGCGGTGCTGCAAGAGCTGCAGGTGGGCGGGGCGTGCCGGTGCAGCCGCTGTGCGCGGCTGCTGCTGATGGTGAGGCCTTGGCGGGAGCTGTAGCTGTGCAGTTAGCTCTTTGCTGCAGGTGTGTCCTGTCCTCGTCGCAACTACTGTAAAGAAACTCCGTCCCTCTTCTCTTCATCATCTGCCGCTGTCTCACATTCCACACCCTGAACTGCCCTGCCGTGCTGCCCGCAGATTGAGAGCCGCGTGGCGCCGCTGCCAGCGGACCTCTGGGCCTGCCAGCACCTTGCCCGCTTGGACCTTGATCTCAAAGATTCAGCCCCCCTGCCGCCTGCCCCTGTTGCACCCGGCACCAGCGCCACCAGCGGGTGCCTGCTCCCCGCGCTGCGCACGCTGCGCCTGTCGCGCTGCCGGCTGCCGGGCGGCGCGCTGCCGCCGGTGCTGTGCGAACTGTCCGGGCTGCAAAGCCTGCAAGTGCTGCGCTGCGGCCTCACCAGCGGCTGCGTACACACCGGGTTGCCCCCCCAGTTCAGCCGCCTCTCCAACTTGGTAAGTTTGCTTGTAGGCTGGCAACCTTACTTCCAGCGTCGGCGGCGCCTGCCCCCGCCTGAGCCATCCCTGCATCGTTTCGCTGCAGCACGCGGTGCACATGCTGGGGCAGCCGTCTTCCCGCACCATGTGGCAACATCGTTCCTTCTGTGGCCCCTGCTGCGCCCCTGACGGCACACGCTGCCGCCGCCTGCCGCCCTGGCCCTCTCCCACCGCAGACGAGCCTGAGCCTGGAGGGCAACACGCTGTGCACGCTGCCGCCCGGCGTGGCCGCGCTGCCCGCGCTGCGCCACCTGGACTGCGCCTGCAACCCGCTGGCCTGGCTGCCCCCGGGGCCCTACCTGGGATCCCTGGAAACCCTCATCCTGTCTGCCAACCGAGTCAGCATGGTGAGACAAGTCATGCATCTGTTTCTGTGCAATTCTTGTGTTGAGGGATGTGCAGCAGATCACATGCCGCGCACCGGAAACCCTCGTACTGCCGGCCACTCAAGTCAGCAAGACCCTTGATCTGCATTGCTTGCTTGGGCCCAAGCAAAGCCATGGCAGCGCATGCAGCAGACCGCTGCACAGTGGGCCTGCAGAGCCCCTGCCCTGTGCGCGCGCTCGCACCCACGCGCCCCGCACTCTCCCACCCGCCTGCCCGCCCTGCAGGTGCCGCCTGTGCTGGCGCAGGCCAGCCAGCTGGAGGTGCTCGACCTGAGCGGCAACCCAGGGCTGGAGCTGACCCTGCAGGACGTGCAGTCCACGCTGGCCTGCATGCCCCGCCTCTCGCTGCTGCTGCTGGGCAAGGGCGCCGCGTGCGGCGGGCCGGGCGGCCCGCTGCCCAGCGGCGGGCTGGAGTGGCACACATCCTCGGTGGCTGCGCTGGTGGCTCTGGGCCAGGCGATGCCCCACCTGCAGGTGCGTGCTTTTCTCCACTTTGGTGGGCAGGAAGGGTGGCTGCGTTTGCGGCTGTTGGCGTTACGGAAATGTGGCGTGCGATGTGGCGATGAGGGGCAGCGCGCCACCTGGCGCCTGCCGTGGTGCCGACCCGTCGCCCAGCCCCTCTCCTTCCCTTCTTCGCAGCATGTTCTGACACCTGCCGTGCTTTCCACCCGCTCCCTTTGTGCAGATTGATTTTGAGCACACTGCCGCGGAGTTTGAGGGCATCTGAGGTCATCATGCTCCCCTCATTATCAAGGCCCGTTTGTGAAAGCTTTCTAGCCCCGTTTGGTGAAGATACCAAGGTTCCACTTTCTCTAGGATGGGAGGCTTCGAGCCATCCCACTCGCCATATTCTTTGTACACTGGCCCCGCCGCCCACTGCCAAACAATGCTAGCGGCTGGCGCGCCCACAGCGCCATGGCAGCGGCATGATAACGCCCCCGCCGCTGCCGCGCCACCGCCCCTTTCTTCAACCGCAAAACGATTCCATTTCAACAAACGACACTGACACACGCACAGCCCAATGCCCGCACCAATTTTGCCGCACTGCATGCGAGGGCACCCCGCTCAGAAGTCCGACCTTTGCCCCACGTAAGGCCCTCCATGCTCCCTCGGTTTCCCCCTGCTGTGCTTCTCCCGCCAAGCTCCCACGCGCTTGCTCTCTTTGCGTCTACCCTCACCCATTCACCCCCCCTGTGCCATGCTACGGCGCCCCGGTTTGAAAGCACCGCCAGCACATCTGCACATGCTGCGCTGCCATGGTGCCTGGCGCTTCTTGCACACACCCTCGCCTGATCACCCCGCGCTCCTCTTCCCTATCCTTCTCGACTTCTCGGCTGCCTTGACCCACCGATTGCAGCGCTGGCATGCGCGCGCACCAACAGATCATGCCAGCTGTTGGAGCACCGCATCCACCCTTCTTTGTTGCTGCCCTGCTGTGCTTTGCCATGCCTTTCGCCATGCTGTGCACCGATGCAAGCACGCCCCATCGCCCTTCACAGGCTCGGTTTCCCAGCGTCAAGCTTTGTAAAGGGAAGACGGCTTGTGTGTGCCAGCAGTGATGCCACAGTCACCGCGGTTCCTGAGTGTCGGCCTCACCTGCCTGCTCCTCTGCATTGTCTACCGGTGCCCTGTCTACCGGCGGCACAGGCATCAAGAGGGTGTTGCTGCCTGGGGTGATGGGCACAAGCCTTGCATCGAGCGCTGCACTTAAGACATTCAGGAGGTCGCTCAGGGCTTCAATTTTAGCAGATGTTGCTTTGCTCCGGTGGTGCCTCTGAAACCAACACTGCTGCTGCACCTGCTGCACCGCTGCACCTGCCAGCTTGCAAGCACCCGCGTGGGATGCGTCCTGCCGCTGGAAGGTGCGGTACATGGCCCGGCACCCAGCGGGTGTTGAGTGTGGCAGCAGGGCGGGAGCGCGGCTGGCAAGGATGGGTAGGAGTGCAAGGTTGGCTTCGTTGGGGGCGGTAGACTGGGGTTGGACGTCAGCCCTGGCCCCCCAGCCCGGCAGGCAAGCAGCTGTAGAGCCCCCGCCTCCTCTGCTGCTCAGGCTGGTACCGCCGCCGGCAGGGCATATGTCAAAGAACCCCTTTCAGGAAATAAGTGCCCTGTTCGGCGCATGGTGTTTAACCACCGTGCCCTGCCCTCCAGTGCGCAAAAGCACACTACCAACCCGCCCCTGCAGACCAGCTGGTGAACAGAGCTCCGGCTGGACGCCCGCTGGGCCAGCGAGCCCATCCGCCCAGGGAAAGCGCACGGCCGAGACGCGAATTTGGCAACCTCTTCAGCATTGCAGTCGATGCTGCAAACTGCTGGCCTCAGCAGTGGCGACACTTGTTGGCCCGCGGCGGTCGGCGGGCAGAGCGCGCCCGAGGCCTGCCAGGGAGCAGCTGAAGAGATGGAGACGACCCCGGCGGGCTCAAGTGCGGGCTGTGAGTGCCGGTCAGCCGTCGGAGCTGGCCAGCCTGCGGCGGCGGCAGCGGGACCGCACCCCGCGGCAAGGGCGGGACTGCCGGGCGAGCAAGAGCGGCAGGGCCACAAGTTGGTGCTGGGCAAGGCCCTTT
Organism: Micractinium sp. NFX-FRZ; assembly: GCA_029339195.1. NCBI lineage: Eukaryota > Viridiplantae > Chlorophyta > Trebouxiophyceae > Chlorellales > Chlorellaceae > Micractinium > Micractinium sp. NFX-FRZ. Next base: position 5,888 of record JAPTJF010000287.1, read on the forward strand.
ACTTCCCAGGTGGGTCCTGCACATTGTTCTCACACGTTGTTGCATCAGTTATAATGGCTCTTGGCAGCCCTGAGTCCTGGCCATGCTACAGGGCTTGCTGACCACAGGCTGCTTTGCCGGCGTGCGCTTCATCCCACCTGGCCTCCCCCACCACTGACCCGTCGTGCTGGCTTCTTGCCTGCCGCAGACAGCATGCTTGAGGCGGCGTTTCAGGTGCACATTGCAGAGGAGCGGCGGGAGGATGAGCTGTGGCAGGCTGCCCTGCGGGTAGGTGGGGAGGGGGAGCATGCATGGTGCGCCAGATGGCGTGCGGATGAGGCGCGGGCTCTGTGGGCTGGGTGCGCACAATGCGTGACAAAACAACGCCTTGCAACCGGCCCCAGATCCCGCTCTGCCTGCTGTGCTGTGTTGCAGGTGCTTCTGTGGTCAGTGGCTGTGTCCAAGCTGGCGTCCGCTGGCGCATACCTGACAGCGCTGCAGCTGGCCCTGGCGTGCGTCCTGCCCGAAATGGTCCAGGCGGCGCTGCTCGTATTTGGGCGCCCCATGTGGAAGGGGTGAGCATGCTGCTGCTGCCGCCGTTATGAACTGCCTGCTGTGCCTGCTGGTCCCTGTCGCCTGTCGTTTGCCGCGCGCACTGGGGCGCCCGTGCCCGTCTGCCCATCCGCTGCCCAGCTGCCCGCCCCACACCGCTGCCCACCTCCGCCAAACCCCGGCTACTGCCGCCTTACGCCCCCGCCTGCCTGCGACCCTCTGGACAGGCGCCACGGCGTGCTGGCTGCCGCGCTCCAACTGGCCTCCGATGTGTTTGGTTTTGTGGCTGTGCAACAGTGCTTGAGCCCCGCAATGCTGGCAAGCACTGCGTGCACCCAGCCGGGCTCGCTGCGGCGCGTGCTCGAGTTCAGCTTCCAATCGGTGCGCGGCCAGGCTGCAGCCCTGCCACGGCCTGCCCCCTGCCCTGCCCTGCCACGCCCTGCCGCCCCGGTGCCCATGCAGCACCCCAGCCCAGCTGCCATGTGCATGTGCATGCCCCTGGCCACCCCGCTGGGCCACGCTTGTGTAGCCAGTGCAGCACACCCTGCATCTCGCTCTCTCACGCTCGCACATCTCAAACCATGCAACCCTCCCTTGCAGGCGTCCTACCTGGCCTTCACCACCCTCAGGGCCCCCTACACCTTCCTGGTCCGCTTTGGTGCCGCCACAGCCACACTGGTGGCCCAGGTCAGCCGGGCTCCCTGACTGCAGCCGGCCTGCTGGCTGCCTAGGTGGCGCGCGCCGGAAGTGGCGCACGCCGTGCGTGTGTATATGTTTGTGTGTGTGGTGTGAGATACGTACGGGCATGCGCTCTGTCACAGAACCGAATAGGCTGCACCCCTGCCTGCCTGCTGTGCCTGCTGTGCCTGCAGATGTGTGCCACGCGGGCGCTGTGGGGCTCAACGAGCGCTGCCGACAGCTGGCAGCAGCTGCTGCCGGTGACCGCACTCAGCTCAGCCTACAGCCTGCCGCTGTGCGTCCTATACACACGCGAGGTGAACGCAGCTCGCTGCCAGCCAGGCTGCTGCTGCCGCCGGCGCAGGAGTGCCTTGCTTGGAGGAGCACCTGCCCGCGGCATGTATGAGTGTATGCCTACATGCCTGCGGCACCTGCCTGCGGCATATAGGAGTGTGCATAGACTGCTCACCAGCCCTGCTGCCCCCGGCCCTGCCTGCTGCAGGTTCGGCAGCGCGTGGCCTTTGCCTCACGGCACGGAAGAGCAGTGATCACCGATTACATTGACCCGTTTGCGCCGATCAGCTTTGTATGCCTCGGCGTGGCACAGGTGAGTGCTGCCAGCCAGCGTCGGCATGCTTGTGTTGGCACGGCGCTTGTGTGCAGCTGCGGCAGGCGCATCTGCAAAGGCAGCCTGTGAAAGCTGGCGCCCGTCCCACCCACTGCCCCCAGGGCGCAACGGTGCCCTTTCCGGTGCACTGTGTGCACAGGCTTGCTGCGGTCAATCTTCCCCGTTCTCTGCTGCCCGGCGGCTGGCTGCTGCAGGCAATCATGGCTTGGAGCTGGCTTGGCTGAGGGTTGTGACCATCGCCACGATTGAAGTTTGCAGCCAAAGCGCAAACTTCGATGTGTACCTCTGTTGCGTCGTGCCTCGTGAGTCTACCAAGTCCCCTTCGTGGGTGCATCCTGTTTCCTGCAACACCTCACTGCGTGCCACCCTGCACACAGAGCCAGCTGGCAAGTGGCGCCTGCTGCTGCCAGCTCTCCCAAGACCTATTCTCGCTCCTTCTGTGCTGCCAGCCGACCAACTTATAGTGCTGGAGGCAGTTATTACACCTTACCCCGGCGTCCCGGTCCCCATCCTTGCCGTGTTTTAAGCGGTGTCCTTTCAAATCATAGCTAACCAGCATGGCCGTCCGTATCATTACCATATTTGTTGAACACGAGTTCTAGTTCACCAAGCTGAATAAACATGATCTTAGCCCCTTCTTCTTTTGTGCCAATCTTTCAGTCAACGCAGCCGCCCTCGTAATTCTATTACATTCCTGCGCCAAGCACTCTGCTGCCGTGTGAACGGCCTTCTAAATGCGTTGCCTGCAGTTTAGGCACTGGGCAGCTCATCGGCTGGGCTTTGAGGAGAGAACAGGAGAGCATGGGCAGCGACCGGCAGCAAGGGCAGGTGGGGCAGCTGCGGGGCCAGCGTTCAGCGGGACTGCCAGTTGTTTGAGGCTAGTCACCTAGTAGGGACCAATCTCCCCGACCTGGGTGGCAGGTGGACGGGGCGGGAGGGGGAATTCCCTTGCTTCGAAGCAAGGCGGGCAGAGCGACAACAGTCGACGTTGCCGGGTGCTGCCCATCCAACAATGAACAGCTTTTCCACCCTGCGTTTCAACTGCCACTACCGCTTCTTCCAGCGAAAAGTGGATCAGAGGAACTTGGTGGGTGAGTGCACCATGCAATGGGGCCAAAAGTCGGATCAAATGTGCCCGCAACTGCTACTACTGCTGGTCCCGCCAGCGCTCGCGTCACGCTGCCGCTGACGTGGCGCAGTTGGTTCTTCCCACTGCATTCATGCTACCCGTTGATCTCAGTTCCATGCCGCTTAACTTCACGGTGTCGCCTTCATCTACCGCCGCCTGACTCTCACTCGGCCACTGCCCTCAGTCTGTCGAGCCTAGCACTGGGCAGCACAACATGGAGCCTGGCAGGGCTGCTTCAATCCACAACTTGCCAGATGAGCTGCTGGGCGGTCTTATCGCCCTCTGTGGCAGGGAGTCCGGGTAGGCGCAGCTGCCTGTGGTCCTCGGCAGCGCCCTTACAGTCGCACTAGGATCTGCGTAGGGGTTGAAGGCATCTTTCGCGATGAGCTGCTGGCCTGCCGCCGCCGCCCAGCCGCCGCTTCAGCTGCGCGCCCGCCGCGGCCGCTGCATGCATGCACCCGGCTCCCGCTGGTCAGCACCCACATTGCTTTCCTTTCGGCCAACGCACCGTGGGTGGGCTCTTATTATTGGGAAGGATTTGCCCCATGAACCCTCCGCGCAGTCCCACGGTCACCCTGGTGTGCAAGCACTGGCGGCAGCGCTTCTACGCCGAGCCCTCCCTCTGGCGCTCCTTCCGCCTCGAGCCGCCCCGCCGCCTCATGCACCCCATCTTGTTGACATGGCAGGGTTATGAACTGCCGGGCGCCTCGACAGTGGCTTCCTACACAGACATTGCCAGCTGGTTCAGCTACACCTGGGCGCGGCTTGAGCGGGCGGCGGGGCTGCTGGCGGCGGTGGAGGTGCGCCACGCGGACCGCATCCAAGAGCTGGGTGCAGGGCACGGAGGCTGGGCGCTGCACGACCTCATCCACATTCTGAGGTGAGAGTAGGGCTTGGTGGGGCTGAGGCAGGCAGGGTTGTGCCGGAATCCCGCGGCTGGGTGCAGGGCGCGGGGCTGGGTGCTGGGTGCAGGGCGCGGGGCTGGGTGCTGCACCACGTCCTGCACATCATCGGCTGCGGTCGCGGCGGAAATGGGAGGGATTGGCTTGTGTGTCAGTGCTGAGCCAGGCATGGCTGGTGGCTGGCAAGGGGCAGCTGGCAATGGCAGTCACTGGTATGGTACCATGCTGACGTGCCTGGCAGCCGCGGGGAGCAAGCTAGAGGCAGCCCCATGCCAGCCTGCCATGAAAGTGCGCCATGGCTGCGCCCCACCCATGCCCCCGGCCCGGCACCGCTGCCCTTCTCTCAGTCAGTCCCCGCTGCTTCCCTGCCTCTTTCCTGCCCCAGCCCTGGCGTGCTTCGGTCACTGGACCTGCATGCGCAGACGCAGGTGCCCGCCAGCACGGTTCAGGCGCTGCTGCGCTTCCCGCACCTCACCCGCCTGCGCCTGGACGCCACCCAGCTGCCGCTCAACACGGGTGCTGCGCTGTGCACGCTGCGCAGCCTGGCTCACCTCTCCTGCTCCTGCCGCCACATACCGCCGATGCTGGTCGCCGCCATTGCCGGGCATGACGGGCTTACGCTGCTGGAGCTGGCATGGTGGGGCTCTGTTGCGCCACATACGCTGCTTGAGCTGACAGCATTGAGGTCGCTGGTGCGTTTGAAGCTGGACGACAACAGCAATGGGCCGCTACTGGGACAAGACCCTCCCGCCTTCCCGGCGCCCGCGCAGCTGGCGCGCGCGCTGCACACGTTTGCCTACTCTTCCCAGCGCGGCTTCCAGGCAAGTGTGTGCTGCATGTCGCGGGGCAGGCACGCGTGCACGCGAGTGCACGTCCACGCCCCTGAACTGTTCTCCAGCACCAATGTGCTGGCAAGCCAGAGACTTCCTAAGCAGACATCTCTATGCTCCATGGGTACACTGCAGGTGGCCGGTGCTCTTCTGCGACGCTGCTGCGCCATCTACCCCTATCGCACCAGCGCAGCTGCTGACAGCCCAGCTGCCAGCCGTGCTGACACCGTGCCGTCTGCCTGCCTGGCGCTGGAGCTGGGTGAGGTGGAGGAGATGGAGTCCCTGGTGCAGCTGCTGACCGGGCTGCTGCCAGCTGGCGCCTGCCATGCAGGCAGCCCCTCCACCCCACTGCGCGTGCGGCTCAAAGTGGAGGACAGCACCCTGGAGAGAGCTGCGCTGCAGGGCAGCGCGTGCAGCCTGCCTGTGCAGCTGACCGCGCTGTGCCTGCTGGGCTGCAGCAGCACCGGCGGCCTGGCGGCCTCCGCGCTGCCGCGCCTGCTGCGCCTGCTGCCACACCTGCGAGAGCTGACCGTTGTCAGCGGCTACAATGGGGACTGCATTGGCGCCATCCCGCCGGCTCTGGCCAGCTACCAAGGCCTGCGCAGGCTGGCGCTGGTCGACCACCCATTCACAGCCCTGCCGCACGGGCCCTACCTCTTAGGTCGGTGGGCTGGCCAGCAAGCTGGCAGGCCCTGCACGACCAGAACAATGCAGCTTGTTAGCATTGCTTGCATGCCTGTGTGCAGGTGGGGACAGCTGGTTGGCTGCAACTGCTGGGTGGGTGCAGGGCCCCTGCTGTGGTCGCCAGCGCCCTGCCTGTGCACTGATGCACTGCGCTCCCGTCCCATCTCCTGCACAGGCCTGGAGGAGCTCGACCTCTCTGAAAGCGCACTCACGGCCCTGCCGCCCGCGCTGGCCGCTGCCAGCTCGCTGACCCGCCTGGCGCTCAACAGCTGCGCCGACCTCGCGCTGACTCGTGCAGCCGTGGACACCATCCTTCTGCGCCTGCCATTCCTGAGGGACCTGGAACTGTGGGGCAGTCCCTGCACACCCATGCACGTGCTGCAGCACCTGCACAGCGGGGCACCCCACCTCAGCTTGTTTGCCGACTTCGAGTGGGGGGAGGTGGAGGATGAGGGGGAGACGGACATGGAAGGGGGTGAAGAAGAGGAGGCGGGGGCAGAGGAGGAGGAGCTGTCCGAGGAGGCGGGGCCTGAGGAGGAGGCGGGGCCGGAGCACGAGTGGCGGGAGGAGGTGGACGAGGGGTGGGACTTTAAGGGGGAGGAGCTGTGGGAGCTGGCGTCAGGGGATGCCAGCGACCTGGGCAGCGAGGCAGAGGGGGAACCCCTGGGTCACCTGGCCAGGAGGGCGCGCGATGCAGGAGCCGGTGCCAATTCCTGACCTTATGACCAGCATTCGGCTGTTCCGCGTCCCTGCCTTTCTTCCCGTGAGATGCTTCCTCGTCTCCCAGCACTCCCTCCATCCGGCACAGTATCTAGGCCGGCAGCTTGAGCCTAACCCATGTTGCTGTGCACTCGTGCTGACTTCCTTTTGAATGCTTGTCGTGCGACTCTTGTGACGTCACAGTAAGCGCAGGCAAGCAAGAAGGTGCCCAGCACAGGCCCTGCCACGGGAGCCAACAGCAATTCACACTCCAGCAGAGCTTGACACGGCAGGAAGGAAAGAGTTACAGGCCAGCGCTGCGGGCTGACAATCCTGGTGCAAATGCATACGAATGTTGCAAAGGGTGGGCAAGCTGTGCACTGTTTCACAGCTGCCTCAGGCAGCGCGCGCCGCCGCCGCTGCCGCCGGCTGACTGCTCTGCGGCTGCTCCTTCTGCACCTCTCCTACCATCGCCAACTTGCCGCCGCCCCCCTGATTGGCACTCCACCCAGCCCAGATCTGTCGCGCCTTTAGCAGCAACTTTTCGTAAAAGAACAGGCCGCCTCCCTGGTCCAGCGGCTTGGGCTGCCTGGCTGCCGCTTCGGCGGCGCGGGCTGCCGCCGCTGCTGCCCGCTCTGCCTCCTCTGCTGCCTCCTCCGCCTCGTCCTCCGCAATGAACGCCTCCTCCATGCTCAGGGCCTGAAACAAGGGGAGAGACAGACAGGCACTTGTCAGGGAGAGAGGGTGGGTGAGAGGCCCATGCATGGCTGTAGACAACCGCAGGGCCTGCATGGCGTCCATCCAAGCCATCTTCCCGTCCGTTTCGCGCCCCTCACCGGCCCATCCGGATCAAGGAGTCAAGGAGCACACTAGCCCCCTCCCCTGCTCCCTTCCCGTCGAGCACTGCAGCAACCCGTCTTCTTGGTCTGCACACTCACCGGGATGAAGGGGTCAGGCAGCACGCCCGCTCCCTCCCTTCTCCCCTCCCTCTGCCGCGGCAGCATCCCGCCTCTTTGCTCTGCCCACTCACCCGGATGAAGGGGTCGCGCAGCACGCCCAGCACGCCCCCGCGCTCATACAGCCCGGGCCCTCCCTCCACGAAGATGCGCTGCTCGCCCCCCGCTGCACACGGCACATCAACTGCCAGCAGCTTGATCTGCAGGTTGCCTGCTGGGGAGCAACACAACAAGGGGAAGAGAGGGAGGACTGCGATGTTGGGGTCAATTGGAGGAGGTCAAGACAAATGAAAGTCGTGCATTCACAGCAAGCAGCTTGATCTGCAAGTTGCCTGCCGTTGGAGAACTGGGACGAAGAACGAGGCAATGTCGCTCTCAGGCTCGCTGGGAACCGGAAAAGAAAGAGGGTGGGGCAGGATGGTGGGGTGCGTTGAGAGGCACTGTGAGTGGGGTGCGCCAGGCAACAAGGAGGTAGCTGCACAGTCCCGGCGCTGCTGAGCACTCGCTCTGCCCTGCACAGGACAGCGGCCAAGCACCAGCCCTTGCTGGCAGTGTCTACGGGCTGGGACTGCCCCCGCTCACCGTGCCGCTTCTTAGCCTCCAGCGACACCAGGCCCCGGCGCTCAGCGCCCTTCAGAGGGACTGCGGCAGCAACGGTGGGGACGTAGCATGTGGTACAGGGGTTGACGGGCCGCTCAGCCAAGGCGTGTGGTGGCCAGTGCAGGCAGGCGGGCACATGCACTTTACGTGCCTTCACAGCCCCACACCCTCTTCTTGCGTCTTGGTGCTCTTCTGCTTGCCCCGCTCCTCAACCCGCCCAGCCAGCGCTGCGCACCAGTCCCCCTGTGCCCGGAGCGGATCTGCCCCGGCCCCCGCCCCCCGATCTCCCCCCTTCCCCGGCCTACAGATCATCTGGAGGCGCTTGCTCTGCAGCTTGGGGCGCAGCCCACGGAAGTGCATGCTGCCGCCCGTCAGCACGCTGGCCTGCAGGGGGGAGCCCACCAGGGGGGCCCCCATCACCTGCAGGGAAGCACAGGCGGGCGAGGCCGGGAGGAGCGGGTGGGTGGGCATGTCAGGCCACGTGCCAAGCATGGCATAAGGTCTGCACCATGCAGCGCTGCCCCCCGGCTGCCCCCTGGGGGTTGATACAGCTGGCAACAGCTGGGCATAGCATCCACTGTTTGCTAACGCCGCATGCCCACCACGACCCGAGCCAAAGCTATTCCCCGTGCGCTAACACGGCGCCCCACCAGGCAACGAGAGCAGCACTTGCCTCCAGCAGCCCCGGGTGTGTGTTCAGGCGGTACATGGCCAGGCGGTACGCCGCCGCCGGGTCAATTGTGTACCGCCGCCGCAGGTACAGGTATCCCGCCCCCACGCCCGAGGCGGACAGCACCAGCAGGCTGGGGGCGGCGGCAGAGAGATCCAGGCCCAGCAGCTGCAGGGACAAGGCAGGGACGGGTAGTGGGCGGCATGGGATTAGGATACGACAGGAGGGAAAACTGGGCATGGCGGTGGCGCAACAAACACAGATCCAGGCTCAGCACCTGCAGGATGGGTGGAGAAGCAGGGTGGGCAGGGTGGGGTGGGCTAGAGTGCAGTGGGGATATGACTAGCACAGCGGGCCGAGAAGCGGCACAGTGCTGAGCCTGCGGGGGTTTGGCGGGGAATCCTGTAGCTACCCGCAGCTGGCATTGGAAGCACCAGCAGCAGCACAGCCGGTGCCGCCAGCACTTGGTTTCATGCCACCAGCGGCAGCCCCCGCACCTCGCTTGCACGGAGCATGGCGCGCCAGGTGGCGTAGCACCCCCCGGCGGCCGCTGCTGCAATGATGGCATTGCTGTGGTTGTGCCAGAACGCCGTCAGCTGCAAGCTGAGCACGCGGTTGACGGCGCCCGGGGTCTGCAGGGCGGGAGGATTCCACAGCGGTGGCGCACTTTGATGGCAAGGGGGCAGGGGCGGGGCCGCAGAGCACAGCATGCAGTCAATGTTGGGTCAAGTCGGCACCTGCCGCAGAGCGCACAGCAGGCAAGCAGGCAGAGAAGCAGGGGTAGAGCAGAACTGGCACGGGATGCGCATCCGGCTCAAGACATGGCCATCCTGGCCGCACCTGCGCCGCATTCACCAGCCGCTGCGCAGAGGTGGGCAGCGCTCGGTAGAGCGCGTCAGGCGCCTTGGCCACAGCGTCTCCTGCCTCCTTGACCGCATGCGCAGACGTGCTGGCTGCTGTGCGGATGCGCTCCACCGTGTCCTGCAGCTTCTCGCGTGTGCTGCTGCTGTAGGGCCGGGCTGTCGGGCGCACCGCCGCAGCTGCGGTGGCGGCCCGGCCGCTGCAGGTCACGGCCCCGACCCCCGCTGCCGCTGCCACCGCTGCTGCAGGGCTGCGCAGCAGCGCGCCTCCGCCCGCCGTGGCTGCTGCAGCGCACTGGGAGGTCCACAGCTGCGCCGCTGCACGGCGCAGCGCCATAGGGGCGGGAACCCTGCTGGCTGGCAGTGGGTCTCGACCGCCAGCAGCCCAGGCGTCAACCCAGGCTTGATCCTAGCAGCAGCCGATCCTTCGATCATGCAGAGGCAGCGATCAGCCCCCAGATGGCCTGTATTGAGGCCTGCCTGCTGCGCTCTGCCAGGTCGACATTGGACGCGCTGTTTGCCAGCCGCGCTGATTTGCCAGCAGTTGTCGCGCCACTGCCGCGGCAGCAGCAGGTGCCGCAATGTGGGGCTCCCTCGCGCAGCGCGCGGCCGGAGTGGCAGCAGCTGCAAAGACTGTTGCCAATAAGGTGGCCGCCGAGGCGCTGGACACCGTGCAGGAGATACGTCAAGTGCACTCGGTGAGCGAGTTGGCCTGCAGTTCAAGCAGCCTTGTCCCTTCAAGCAACAGCGCGATCGAGCAGCCTGGGCTAGCTTTGCAGTGATCGTGGGGGTGGTGAGTGGCCCAGGGAGACGGGGGCCAGGGGCGAAGGGGCTTCACAAGCGGACGGCGGCGGCGACGCAGTGCAGGCGGTGCGGCAGGTGGCCGGTGCAGGTGTGCTGCCGCACGCAGCATCATTCCCGTGGCATGCAACCCTTGAACGCACTATGCACGACTCCACTGCGGTGCAGGATGAGTGGGCGCGCCGGCGTGAGCGGGAGGCGGCAGAAGGAGGGCAAGATGCAGCAGCACCCACCGGCTATGCTGTGCACACAGCGGGGCCGTTTGACAGCCCCCAGGGAGGTATCGCACCAGCAGTTGGCGCCTTCCAGCCGCAGCCCTGGCAACCACCAGTGCCGCAGCTGGAGGTTAGCAATGGATTGGCGGCAGGCGCGAGCAGCGGCAGCCTGCCAGTGTCAGATTTGCTGCCGCCACCACCGCCGCCGCCCCCAATGTTTGCACCGCCGCAGCCGGTGGTGCCAGCAGCGACTGCAGTGCTGCACACGCCGTTCGTCCCAGGGCGGCCGCTGCAGCCATTAACTGCGCAGCACCTGCCGGCGCAGCCGCCAGCCTTCCTGCCAGCAGTGCCACCAATGGTGCCCGCAGCCCCTGCCGCCCCACCGGCACCTCAAGCGGCGCCGCCCGCAGCCCCGGCAGCAGCAGCAGCAGCACCTGCCCCAGCACCCGCTGCAGCACCAGCAGCAGCACCCGCCCCAGCACCCGCTGCAGCACCAGCAGCATCACCCGCCCCAGCACCCGCTGCAGCACCAGCAGCAGCACCGGCCAGTGATGTGTCATCCCGCCTGGCAGCGCTCAAAGCAAAGCTGCAGGCAGACAAGGCGCGGCTGGCGTCCTCTAATCTGAGCCGTACCGCCAGTACCGCCGGCAGCTCCCTTGTGAGCTCTCCCAGGCGGCTCACTTCGGCCTCTGGAGCCAGCTTGAACCAGCTGGGTGACGCAGGCGCTGCATCAGCACCCGCTGCCGTGCCGCCGCTGCCACCGCCGCCAGCGGCAGACGCAGAGGTTCCAGTGCCCTATGTGGCGGCAGCAGCGGCGGCAGACGCAGGAGCAACGGCCTCCGCGGCGTCGCACTCACACGCGTTGCCCTCTCCGGTGGTGGAGGCGCCGGCGGCGGTGAGGGAGGATGCCCTGGCAGAAGTTGCTGCTGAGCAGGAGGCGCAGCTTGCTGACTTGGTGGAGCACGAGCAGCAGGCAGCGACAGCAGTGCAGTCCCCGGGAGCAGGCGGGGCTGAGGAGCAGGAGCAGGAGGCGGCATTGTTCCACGCTTATGCACCCGCCCACGCCGACCACCAGCCGGAGCACCAGCACCCCACCTGGCTGCCCACGCCCATCCCTTTCCAGCCGGTGGTGCAGGAGCAGCAGGGGCAGCAGCAGCAGCACCAGGAGTACGAGCAGCAGGAGCAGCAGGAATGCGAGCAGCAAGAACAGCAGACGTGGCAGCAGGCGGCAGCAGCACCGCCGCTGGCCGGCACAGCAGCCTCGGCAGCCTCAGCCAGCAGCACTCCTCGCTCAGGATACAGCAGCGCACAGCAGGCAGGTGCAGCGGCGTTCTCGGCAGCGCATGCGTCGGCGGCAGAAGATGTGGCTGCAGATGCTTCCGCTGCTGCGGCCGGAGAGGCGGATGCCGCGGCCACGCTGGCTGCAGCTAACACAGAGGTCGCAGAGCTGCAGCGTGAGCACGCTCATGCGGCTGCAGCGGCGCAGCAGCAGCTAGAGGCACTGCAGCAGGAGCTGGAAGGGGAGCGCCAGGTGGCAGCCTCTCTCCTGCAGCAGCTGGAGGATGCGCGGGCGGCGGCGGCCGCCGCCAGTGGCGGCCTGGCAGAGGCACAGCGGCACACAGAGGAGCTATCGGCGGTGTGCCAGGCAGACAAGGCGACGCTCGAGGAGCTGGCCCAGCAGCTGGCGGCTGCCAGGCTGGCGGCAGCTCAGCTGGCGGAGGAGCAGGCGGCGCACGACCGCACGTGGCAGCAGCTGCGGGCGCTGTCCGAGCAGCAGCACGACACCGCAGACCGCTCCGATCGGCTGCATGCCATGCTGGCAGAGCTGCAGGAGCAGCTGGCAGAGGAGTCGTCCGCCCGGCATGCTGCAGCCGCTGAGCTGGCAGCGGAGCAGCAGCGTGCCGCCGAAGCGGATCACCAGGCAGCAGCCATTCAGCGGCAGGTGGAGGAAGAGAGCCAGGCTGCGCTAGCCGCACGTGACGCCTTCTGGCAGCAGCAGCTGGCGGAGCAGCAGGCGGCGCTGGCTGCGGCGCAGGCAGAGAGCCAGCACCTTGCAGCAGAGCGGCAGCGCATGATGGCAAGCCTGCAGTCGACGGATGCAGCCGCATCTGAGGCTGTGCGGTTGGAGGGCGAGGCGCGGGCGGCCAGGCAGGAGCTTGCTGCGGAGCGTGCGCGCACAAGCCAGCTGCAGGTGCGTGTTTGAGTTTGTGTGTAGGGGGCAGCCAAGGGGGCGGGCAGAGCAAGCCGACGGGCATGAGCAAGAAGCAGTGCAGTGCAGTGGGGGAGGCGGTGAGGTTGGCAAAGCTGCCTGACGGCTTGCTGCCTTGCCTCCTTACCTGCCTGTCTACCGCTGCTGCTGCTGCTGCTCTGCAGAGCGACGTCGTGCAGTTGCAGGCAGCACTGGAGCAGGCGCAGGCAGCCGCCCTGTCGGCAGCATCCGCCCAGAGCGGCGCCGCCGGCGACACAGAGCAGCAGCTGGCGGCGGCTCGCGGCGAGTGCATGAGGCTCCAAATGGAGGTGGATGCTTTGCAGCAGCAGCAGCAGCAGGCCGCGGCTGCCGCCAGTGGCAGCGATGCCGCCGTGACGGAGCTGCAGAACAGGTGTGGGGAGGGGCGGGGGCAGTGCTGGGGTAGCGGGGTAGCAGGGGGACGATGCTGCAGTGGTGCAGTACCACCTGCTGACACTAGCAGTCAGCCCTTTGCCACACGAGGTGCCTGTCTGTTGTGTGGCATCAAGGTTCAGGCTGTCAGAGCTGGAGGCTGCGCTGGCTGCCTGGTGCCTTTGCCTCGCCTGCCTGCTTACCGTCCAGGAAGCGCGGCATACACTGTTGTTGTTGCAATCGCACGTTTCCTTGCTCAACAAAATCCCCCGCCGTGTCCCCTCCTCACCCCGGTTGCAGGCTGTCGGATTTGGAGGCGGCGCTGGCGGCCGCTGACGCCGACCGTGCTTCGCAGCGGCAGCAACTGGCGCGGCTGAAGCAGCAGATGTTGAACGAGCAGGACGATGAGGAGGACAAAATCAGGTGGGGAGAGTGGCAGGGGTTGGGATGTGGCAGCAGGGGGTGGGGGCAGGCTGAAAGGCAGGTGGAGGAGGGTGCACGCTGTGGCAAGGGCTGCCTATCTGGCAGTTGCTCTTTGGCGCTCCCACCCTCGGGTGCTTGCCGTTGGGTGCCACCTGCCCTCTCGGCGCCCGCCCGCCAGCTTTCCCATCGCTTTATCACGACTTTTCCGTCCCCTGTCGTTCCCTGGCCCCACAGGTGGCGTGTGGAGGCAGAGGTGAAGATGGAGCTTGAGAAGCTGCGTGCCAACGGGGGGCTGGCAGACGCGGCCGCCCTAGGTGGCGCCAGCGGGGCACGCATCAGCGAGGAGCTCAGCGCAGCGCGGGCACGCTGTGACGCGCTGGAGGGGGATGTTGCCAAGTGGGAGGCGGCGCTGGCGGCGCGGGATTCCGAGCTGCAAAACCTGCAGCGCGCGCTGGGTGAGTGCCTGGGGTTTGGGCGGCGGTTCGGTGAGTGCAGAGTACAGATGGGATAGGTAGGAATTGGGCCCAAACTTGTGGGGGTGACTTGCATGTGCAGCGTGCGCTGTGAGAGCGCCGCAGGAGGTTGGCGTGCGGGCGTGCCCGAAGGCAGGCAAACTGGCCGCCGCCGGGCGGCTGCCCTTGATCCCCATCCGACTCTCGCCCTTTACCCCCGCCACCCAACAACCCGCACGTTCCTGCCCACCCTCACCGCCTCCCGCTGCAGGCGAGCTGTCCTACGAGAGCGACGCCGCCGAGCGGCTGCGCTCCGAGCTGCGGGCCATGCAGGCGGAGGCGCACTCCTTGAGGAACGAGCTGGATGCCGCCAAGCTGCAGCACATGCGGCTGCAGGAGGCAGCTGGCGCGGCCGAGGCGTCGGCGGCGGAGGCGGCGGCGCAGCTCGAGGCGCAGCGCCAGGGGGAGGGCGTGCTGCAGGTGAATGGGGGGGGGGCCAACGGGGGGCAGGCGGGCGGTGGCTGGCCAAGCCGGTGGTGCTGCTGTGGTGGCGCTCCAAGGCCGGCATGCATGTCATGCTCTTGCACGCGCCTTAGCTGCCCCCCTGCATGTCATGCTCTTGCACGCGCCTTAGCTGCCCCCCTGCATGTC
>JAPTJF010000287.1:20214-81249 GCA_029339195.1 Micractinium sp. NFX-FRZ
ATGTCATGCTCTTGCACGCGCCTTAGCTGCCCCCCTGCATGTCATGCTCTTGCACGCGCCTTAGCTGCCCCCCTGCATGTCATGCTCTTGCACGCGCCTTAGCTGCCCCCCTGCACCCACTCTTCCTCACTGCCCCCTGTCCCCTGGCCCTCTCCTGTGCTCAGGCCGAAGCGCTGTCGTTGCGCCGCGCGCTGGCGGAGGCCCAGCGCAAGCTGCACGCGCTGTCCACCGACACGGGTTCCATGATTGACCGGAGGATCGTGGTCAAGATGCTCATCACCTACTTTGAAAAGGACTACAGCGGTGAGGAGGGGCATGAGTTGACTTGCTTTCGTTGCTTGGTTTTGTACTTGAATTGCGTGGGTTGCTTGGCTTCTTGGGTGGGTGGGTGGGTGAATCGGTGGGTAGGCTAGTCGCTGCAGAGACAGACAAGTCCAACCTTGCCCCAGAGTCTGCCACACTCTGCCTACCCCAGCCGCCAAGCTCCGTACACCCGCCACACCCTCACGCCACTTTCCACCCGCCACCCTCCTTGCCACCCCTGCAGGCGAGGTGCTGGACCTGATGGGCAGCATGCTGGGCTTCACCCCCGAGGACAAGGCCAAGATTGGGGAGAGCCGGCGGCGGCAGGGCTGGCGAGACATCTCCCTCGCCTCCGACGTCACCCTGCAGGGCGGCGCCTCCGGCGCCGGCACCAAGCAGTCCCTGACAGACAGCTGGGTCGACTTCTTGCAGCAGCAGATCGAGGCAGATGCAGCGGCGGGCGGCGCCGGCAGCAGCAGCAGCAGCGGGGGCGGCAGCCTGGCAGTCAACGGCGGCGGCAGCAGGGCGGCAGCGCCGCAGACGGCAAGCTTTTTTCCGGCAGCAGCACCGCAGATGGCAAGCTTTCTTCCGGCAGCAGCGCCGCCGACGGCAAGCTTTCTTCCGGCGGCGGCAGCAGGGCCGCCGGTGGTGTGAGCGTAGCTTGCGCAGCGCGCACAGCATCCCTTGGCGTGCCGGCACACCCTCTTCACTTCACTCTCGTGCTTGCTTCCTTTGATTCGATGACACTTGAGAAACCCCCTGAACTGACCAGCACTTGGCACCCTGTACCATCAGCACCCGCACGGTGCTTGTAATAGGTAGCGTTGAGTCACTGTCTGGGGGTGTAACCCACTGCCTCCTCCTCTCCCTCACACGCCCCTGTGCATCCGTCAGAAGAGTGCACTACAAGATTGAACATTGTTGAACATAGGGGACAACAGCAGCAGAGGGGGCCGTCCACCTCATACATACCGGTCATCTTCCTCCCCCAGGGATTGAAGGTATTCTGAGTCAGTGAACTCCTCTGCCTCCTCCTCTCCCCCATAGCCGTTGCCGTCTGCCAGGCTGGTCAGCAGTGCATCCTCATCGTTGTCATCATCAGCTGCTGTCCCTGCCGTCTCCCACTCATCGCCCGTCACACCGTCGCCACCCCCTCCGCCACCCGCTCCGCACGTGCCCGCCTCCGCACTGCACTGCCCTGCCGCGCCAGGACCGTCGCTGCCGCCGCCGTCGCTGCCGCCACCGCCGCTACTGCCTGCCCCATCCTCTGCCAGCGGGTGGCAGCGTATGGCCGTGGCCGCCTGCGGCTGCTCCTGGAACGCGGCGTGCTTGCACAGCCGGGGGGTGGAGATCGTGATGATGTACCGGCAGCTGGACGGCTCCTGGATGGAAGCCAGCCGGGTGCCCGCCCCGTCAGCGCCACATGTGAACCGCACCTCAGCCTGCCGGGGCTCCCCCGTGAGCTCGCACGTGTCCCCGCCGCTGTACATCTGCGCAACATACCGCATGCCACCAGACACATCAGTGGTGTCCACCTGTGGGGGGGTAAGATTGGCAATGGTAAAAGGTCAGAGAGGCGGTGGGAGTCGAGGGGGGGACATGTGACGGGTCGTGCAGCGTGCACGGCAGCACATGTGCCGAAGGCAGCGCCGCAACACAAACCCGCCCATCCGTGTCCTGGGGCTGCACAGCGTCGGCAGATGGTTGCAGTCTAGCGCGCACACCTGTATTGCGTCCTCGTCCTGCGGCTGCTCCAGCTCATCGTACACTCCCAGCAAGTACTCTGCCTCCACCGTCTCCCCCGACTTGTGGTACTGCCGCACGTGCTTGCCGTAGCACACCTCGTAGCTCCACCAGTCCTCGTACTGATAGTAGCAGTGCTCGGCTGCGGGAGGGGAAGGAAGGGGACTACATGTGAGTGTATGCTTCGATGCAGCACACTAGGGCCTGGCCAGTGCCTGTGATGAGCATAGCAGTGCTCTGCTGCGGGCGGGAAAGGTGGCTGGTTACTGGAGCACTGGCGTAAGTAAATCCACTAGTCCTCAGAAGAAATGGCAAGGCCAGCAGCAGCACCCCGTGCAGCACAGCCCCAATCAGCAGCCGTAGGTGCAGCAGCAGCAGCAGCAGCAGAGGCAGCGGCGGCACGGCAGCAGCAGCTGCAGCCTGGCACGTGCAGCAGCAGCGGCAGCACCCGCGACTCACACAGCGCCTCCAGCAGCTCTGTTGGCTTCTTCTGCGCTGCCAGGGAGCCCTGCGACGCCTGCACAGGGCAGGGCAGGGACAGGGCGGGTGCTCATGGAGGGGCAGCAGCAGGCCGGGAGAGGTTGAGTGGCGAGGAAGGGCAGGAGCAGGCCGAGGGAGACGGTCAGCCAGGAAGGGCAGCAGGGTGTGCACACCAGCTGGCCGCAGCAGGGCTGGGGCTCCGTGGCAGGCAGGAAGCCCCAGGGCATGCAGGTCGGGCCTGCCGTGCTGCTGGTTTCTGCTGCAGCAAAGAGCAGCACCGGGCGGAGCGCCATAGGCAAGCTTGATGTTGCAGGCAGCAGGCCGCTCCCACCGTGGTGATGCTAGTGCGGGTGGCGCCGGCGCCACTGCCGTCCCTGCTGCGGCTGCCTGCATCGGTGCTGCCTTGTGCTGGCGGCAGGAAGCAGCGGTAGCGTGTGCCGTTGGCGCTGCGCATCAGCAGCGTGCGGTGCGGCCCCGAGGGGGGCTCCTCTGCAGCAGGAGGCAGGCGGGCAGGCAGCACGGGCGGTGAACCGGTGGGCGGTGGTGGCGGTAGTGCTGCAGCACTGGCACAGGGCTCGCTGTGCGGTGTCGAGCTTTCCACGGTCTCTCCGGCAGCATTCACGGCGCTGTGCAGACAGCAGAGGCAGGCACGAGGCCAGGCACCCGAGAAAAAGAGGCTGCTCACCTGCAGTGCTCGACGAAAAGCCCAGCACGTAGGGGTTCACTTCATCTCCATCTGTAAATTTTGGAAGCAGCGGCGCAGCTCCGCAGGCCACGAGGAGGCAGGAGCCAAGCAGGACGACCCGCAGCAGCCTGAGGCCGCCCATCGCCCCCACTGCTGCTGATCTACTGATCGCAATGCAATCGGCGTTGAATGCGCAGGAGTCGAGGGCTTCCTCTCCTGCCATGTCACGCAGCATGCCAGCGCGCGCGAGGAATGAGAACACCACCGCCTGGGTGCGCTTGCAGCCACGCATTCTGCTGTCAACGCACCACATACTTGTTTCCCGCCCTCCCGCCATCTACCGGGTGCTCCTGAGTGTGCAGTGCAGCAGCCCCAATGGCCACGCTTGCAGCCGCAGCCGTGCGTTGCACGGCGCCAGCCAGCAGCAGCAGGCAGTGCTCGGCGGTGCCCACCAGCAGCAGCCGTGTGGCGCAGCGGCCAGTGGAGCGGCACAGCAGCAGGGCGGCTGCCGATCGTGGTGCGTCTGGCACGCGCATTGTGGCCTTACCGGGCGTTGTGAGGCAGGAGGAGGTATTTCAGGGGCGTCGCTCCCTCGCCTGTGGTTGATATGTGGGTGGGCTCCGCCTGCTGCTGCTGCGGCAGCGGCGGGCGGCGGCAACACCCGCTCGCTCGCTCAGGCCCCCGCTGTGTTGCGGCCTCTCACCTGCAAGCCAACGAGACCCTCAAACGGTACATCACCCACAGCCCTCCCCGCAATGCTGCCGCCCCTGTTCGCCCCGCAGGCAGCGCCCGCCGCGCCGCGCCGCGCTGCGCCGCCGCGTCGGGCGATGCTCCCAAGTCCATGGGTGGCACCCCCGTGCCCGGCAACGCCATCCTGGTTGTGGGTGCCACCGGCACGCTGGGCCGCCAGGTCGTGCGGCGCGCCCTGGATGAGGGCTACGAGGTCCGCTGCATCGTGCGGCCCCGCCTCTCCCCGGCAGACTTCCTGCGCGACTGGGGCGCCACCACGGTGCAGGCCGACCTCACAGACCCCTCCAGCATCCCCGCCGCCCTGGTGGGCGTGTCAACCGTCATCGACTGCGCCACCGCACGCCCGGAGGAGTCCACCGACAAGGTGGGTGGGGGGAGAGAGGCATGGATGGGTTTGGGAGGGAGAGCAGGGCGGGGGGCTGGGGAAGGCAAGAGGGGAGAGGGGTAGGGGAAGGCGGGTGTACAGGGGACCGGCGACTAGGGGCAATGCCAAAGGCACCGTTGGGTGCTGCCTGTGGTGGTGCTGGCTGTGATGCATGCTGTGGTGCCCTGTGCCGCTCCCTTCACCTCCACACTGCTGCGCCCTGCCGCCTGGCAGCTGGTGGATTCTGCACCACACCGCTCCCCCCATGCTCCTCGCCCGTTGTTGCCACAACCTGCCCGCCTGGCTGCCGCCTGCTGCAGATTGACTGGGAGGGCAAGGTGGCCCTGATCCAGAGCGCCCAGGCCATGGGCATCCAGCGGTGAGCGGGGCAGGCCATGCAGCCCGGAGGGCAAGCGCTCGGAGGCGTTGAGAGCGGGGGGCAGAGCAGAGTGTGCAGCAGGGGCGGAGGCACAGGCAATGGGCGTGATTCCAGCGGTGAGGCCTCAGGGAGGCCAGGGGGCAGGCCAGCATGACACAGCCGCAGGGCAGGCCAGCCTGAATCAGCAGGTGCAGAGAAGGACGCCCGGTGGTGGCAGGCCAGCAGGGACAGGGGCTCAAGGCACCCGCTCAGCTCCGCCCCTCACTGCCCTCAACACGCACACACTTCCCACATGTGCGCCTTCCCAAGGCAGTTCGCACTCTGACCTCACTAAACCACCTGCTTGCCTCCCTGCTTGCAGCTACATCTTCTGCTCCATCCTGCACTGCGACAAGCACCCCGAGGTGCCGCTGATGAACATCAAGCACTGCACCGAGCAGTTCCTGGCCGCCTCGGGCCTCAACTTCACCGTCTTCCGCCTGTGCGGCTTCATGCAGGCAAGGCAGGGGAGGGGGTGCAATGGGCATACTGCCCGACCACTGCTGCTGCCGCTGCTGCTGCTGTCTGTCCGTGCATCGTGCTGCCTTTGGCGCTCACGTTGCCGTAGGGCCGCTGCCGCTGCCGCTGTGCTGCTCACCCTTCCCTTGTGGCTTTCTGGCTGCTATGTTTCTCATATATCCTCACATCTGTCCCTCTCCCACTGCAGGCCATCATCGGCAACTATGCTGTGCCTATCCTGGAGGAGAAGGTGGTGTGGGGCACCACCGACCAGACGCGCACCGCGTACATGGACACGCAGGTGTGTGCGGGGTGGCGGGTGCTGTGTCACAATACAGGAGCATGTGGTGCATGCTCATCTTTGCCTCCTGCCGGTTCTGCGGCTCAGGGCTGTGTACGTTGTGGCGGGCGCTGCGGCAGGAGGCAGGCGCGCACGCGAGCGCTGCTAGCCACCCTTGAGCAGCCCTGCCTGCCTGCCCCAACCTCCCCCGCCAAGCCTTGCACATGCCCACCCCCACCCACCCACCCACCCACCCACCGAACCACACACCCGGCCTGCTGCAGGACGTCGCCCGCATGATTATGGCTGCCCTGCGCACCGACGCGGCCATTGGCCGCACGCTGCCCCTGTCTGGCCCCCAGGCCTACTCCAACGACCAAGTCATCGCCCTGTGCGAGCAGCTGGCCGACTGCGATGCCGAGGTCAGCAACATCCCTGTCTGGCTGCTCAAGGGCACCCGCGGCTTCCTGCGCTCCTTCCAGTGGGCCACCGACGCCGCCGACCGCCTGGCGTTTGCAGAGGTGCTCTCCTCAAACGAGTCCTTCTCGGCGGACATGACGGAGACGTACAAGGTGGGCGCAGGCTGAGGCGAGGCAGTACCACAGCATGCACAGCATGCGCAGCAGGGTGCCGTCCTTCTGCTTTCGGCAGACGTGACGGGGACTGCACGGTGGGCGGCTGGGGGGTGCGGCCGGCCGGGCAGCATTGGCCGACAGTGTCGCCGCAGTGTTGCGAGAGCGAGTCGATAGGGGGAGACAGGGGCGATTGCGGGATGCAGCAGCATGCGCAGCAGGGTGGGGTCCTTCACCAAGCCGTTCTGCTCTGACAGCAGGGGTTGCTAGTACAGGGCAAGCCAGCGGGGGCGGCCCACAAGCAAGGGGAGGAGATTTGTGCAGCCCAAGCGCCATGCTCTTTGCCTGGACAGCACACCTAAACAAGTGGCCCCGCCCCTCTGCCGCCCCGCTGCAGGTGCTGGGTGTGGACCCCGCCTCTGTGACCACCCTGGAGGTGTACCTCAAGGTGAGGGGGTGGCTAGAACAGTTTATTGATGTGAAGGCACATTGATTTGGGCACGTGGGTGTGGCAGCTTCGGCATTGCCCCCGCCTGACGGCCGCCCCGTTGCCTGCCTCTTTGCCGGTGCTGCCTCCAGGTCTGCTACTCTACTGCCTTTTCAAAGGAACAGCCGTGGCTCGTACTTGTGCATTGGCTGTGCCGCGCCTGCTCATAAACGTACACTCTCTTCCTCCTACACCCTCACGCGAGCTGTTGCAGGAGTACTTCACGGCAATCCTGAAGAAGCTCAAGGACGTGGGGGCGTCCTCCAAGCAGGTAGGGCGTGTGGTGACTCGAGGTGTGCATGGAGGCTTTGAAAGCTTGAGTTTGGTGGGAATGTGCATGTGCAAGGAGGCCCCCAGCAGCGTCTGCGGGCGGCAGCCGCCACCTGCCGGCCCGCTCCCCGCCCCCGAAGCTCATTCGCTCCCCTCTCTGCCGCCGTTCTTCTGCCCTCCCAACAGACGAACTTCTACATCTAAACTATCGTGGAAGACAAGAGAAGACATGCTGGGCGATGCTAGCAAAGATGCATGGCCTTCAGATGCACGCCGACTTGACCCGCCGCAGCCGCCCTTCCTCCGACGGTCTGCCGCCAAGGATGCGGCTGCTCAGCTCAGTCGGCAAGGCCACGCCCATTCGTGCGCATGCCCTTCCTCTCCTTTGAGCCACATTCTTGGCCATTCAAGCCACCACGCCGCCACGCCACTGCAACACACATTTGGTTTGTCTGCGCAGCCGCCCGCGGGGCGGCCTGCCGCCTGATTTTATCTTTCTCTCCCTGCCCCCGTCCCCCCGCCCCTTGGCCCTCCCTTTTTTTAATGTACACGGTGCCTCCCCCGCTCGAGAAGAGAACTGCTCTGCTCCCTGCTCCTCTGTTTGACGCTCCCACCGCACACAACTCCCCACTATGTGCCCCCACACAATTTTTGGCCTTCTGCTCCGCTTCCCTTCCCCGATTTAACGCATTTCAGCTCCCTAACACACCGTCAGTGGTGGCAAACAGGCGCCTGGTGCCTCGAAGCAGCATAAGGCATGGGTCAACTCGAGTGCTGACGAGCAGATGGGGTGCTGGCCCACAGATGCTGCGCATGGTGCCGGGGCGAAGATGCTGCCACCTTGGGCATCTTGAACATCAGGTTCTGTTGAAGGCGGCCGGCACATTTGCAATCGTCTTTCGTTTCTTGCAAGCGTCTGCAGCCATGGCGCCCAAGGTTACAGTAGCTGTGGCCAAGCAGCCTGCACCCAAGCCCAGCAAAGGTGCGACAAGGCCGGTGCCACTGCTCGCTTGCAGACGGCTGTGCGGTAAGGGTGCCGCATCGACGCGTGAATTCCCCTATGCCTGCAGATGCGGACGAGGCGACAGCCCTGCAAGAGGCGGTGGACAGCTTGCGCGAATATGCAGCATCAACGGCCGTCGCGCAGCTGGTGTACGTGGCTCTGAGGACTCTGTGGCATGTGCTGCTGCCCCAATACCTGGAAGGTGCGCGCCGCTCACCCCTGCCGCCGCCGCCGCCGCCGCCGCTGCCGCCGCCGCCACCGCTGCCGCCAGCCCGGCGGACGCCCCCACGCAATTACTGAGCCTCTCACTCCTCAGCACATGGCTGACCCAGCACACGTGCATCCCGGCACACCTTTCCCTGCAGTGCGGCAGTATGTGCCGCTGGCAGCGGAGGTGCTGGCCGCCGAGGTGGTCCTCTTCTTGATGTTCCGTGCTGGCGGCGGCTTTGGCCCGCAAAAGCTGGAGCGCCCCTGGGTGCTCAACCTGTACAGCATCCTCTCAGTGGGCCTGCTGGCAAAGGTGGGTTGCAGTTCATGCTTGAGAGTTGGCAGGAGAGTGCTGCCATGCTTGGTCAGGGCATACCTGGTCAGCACCCATGTGTGCGGGCACCCTGGCTTGGCTGTAAGGCGGTCTTAACTCGGCAGCCACACAGAGGCCGTGGCAGGCTTGCATGTGCTTAGGCACAGGGAGCTCATGCAAGAAGCCATCATCATGGAATGTGGGGTTACGCGGGACAGTGAGAGCATGCTTCTGGTGGAGGATGGCTGTGCAGGGGAAGGGTGTCCAGCTGGCGAGACCAGGCCGGGCGGGGCATGTGGTAGCTAGCCCCCCTACATGTGCCGCCGTGCCATGCCGCTGCTGAGCAGCACAGACCAGTTGGATGTTCCCCCACGTTCCCGCCGGCCCCCATCCACTCTGCTCTGCTCTGCTCCCTCCCCACCCTTGCTTCCTGTGAGCTGCCTGCAGTGCACCACCGACCTGTATGTCTACCAGTTTGCCCCCTCCATGTGGCCGCACTTCAGGTGGGCTCGGGCCTCCCGCCAGGTGGCGGTGCAGTGCAGCACAGCAGGAGGCGCTGCCGCTCCTAGTGCTGCCACCCCAGTGCATCCACGGAAGGCTCTCTCCTGGCGCCATGCCGCCTGCACAGTGCATCCCGGCTGGTGTGAGCGCCGTGCCGGCCGTGCGGCTGTGCTGCGCCTGCCTGCCAGGAGCGGACCGACCAGGGAAATCAGTGCCATCAAGCTGTCCTCTAAATCGAGCTTGCCCCTCCAACGGATGCCCCCACCCCCACCCCTGCAGGCCCGACAAGCCCTGGGGCCTGCCGGCGCTGCTGGCATCTGTGCTGGCGCCCCGCCTGGGCCTGGGAGCTGAGCAGATCCAGAGCACCCTCAGAGTGAGCGGGAGGAGGTGCCCTTGCAGGGCAGGGGCAGGATGCAGCCCGGGGGTGGGATTGGAGTGAAGCAGCCAGCTGGAATGGGAAGCCAAGTGGCACCGGTCAGCCAGCAGTCAGCCTTGTTAAAGCTTGCCGTCGCCCGTGCGCTGGGCGGGGATGGGCCTCAACGCCCCTGCGCCGCTCATCTGCGCGTTGCTGGCTCCGCACACGATTCCAGCTTGTGCGGAATTCCAACCACTCCATGGCGGCCGTCCATCCTGCGTCGGCTGCGGCATCCAGCCCCATTTCGGTCCCCGGCCCCACGGGGGGCAGCAGGCGCAGGGTGGCACCCTGCGCATGTTCCAGACCCTCACCCCTGCCCTCTCCACCCCGCCTGCCCCCGCCCGGCAGGTGCTGGAGCTCTCCACCGACTGCTTCTTCCTGCTCAGCGTGTTCCGCGGCATACGCACGGGTGAGCGTTGCCTCCGCATGGCTGCCACCCTCCGCCGGGACTGCCTATGCTCGCTTGCCGCCTGTACTGCTTGCAATATTGGTTAAGGGTTGTGGTGAAAGGCGTATGCACGGGGAACGAGTGCACGGTCGGGCGTGATCACAAATTGAGGAGGGGCCAATGGGCAGCCCTTTGAGTCACCGGTGCACGCCGGCATCTGCACTGGTGCTTGGGATCTGCCACTGCTGGCTGCTGTGGCGCTCCAGCGCCCAAAAGCGGCTCTGCAGGCGTGTGTCGGTCTGTCTGCGTGCGGCTGATCCTTCTCGTACGCCTGGTCCGTGTGCAGGCAAGGCGCTCATCCTGGCGCGGCGGAAACAAGCCAAGATGGAGCAGCAGAAGAAGACAGCCTGAGCGGCCGGCATGCGGGTGCTCCGCTCCCAATGGCAGCTGGATGTGCGGGCTGGCTGGGCAAGTGCACACATATGTCGCTGGGGGCTGGATCGTCCACACATGTGTACAAAGCATGCCTGGCCACTTTGCTGTAATCGCAGTGTGATCTCGCTTGTCAGTGCAAACGGGTTGAAAAACGTTACAGCTTTGAACACATCGAGTGCCGCCTTAGTATCCGCTGCTGGAGAGAACATGCGCATGTGGAGCAGCATCATTGCTTTCACGATCTGAGGACGTGTGGTGTGACCATGCATACATGTTGACATCACAACACAGTGCTTCAGCACGGTTGGGGCGGCAGCTGCGCAGCCTGCCCACCGCTCGTCCCGCCACCGCCTGTACCGCCGTTTTGCTGCCCCCGGCAACCAGGCAGCACCAATTCATAGTGTACGCATACGCATTGAACATTTACAATCAGCAACACAACGTCGCTCTTCATTCCCAAGGCGGAGTGTTTGCAGCGGTGATCGTGCTCCACAGGCGCCTTGCAGCAATACAAGCAGCCGTAGCAACACCCGAAGCGCGAGCGACGCAATAGCACCCTCGCGTCTCGCCCCGGCTGCACTCTTGTTCGCCGCCCCCGCCCACCGCCGCCACCCGTCCGCCCGCAGCGCCGCTGCCTCTTGGGGAGCAATGCTGCAGCAGCACACCGCCAGCGGTGTCTATCAAGACCAGCAGATCTTCTTCCAGATAGTGGTGCTGGAGCGGCAGATTTATGCGTGGGCCGGCGTAGCGCCGCCCCGCATGGGCAACCTGTGCCTGGCGATGCCAACCCGCTTGGTGCGTCGCGCCGTGAGGCACGCGGGTGCTGGCGCATGCACTGCAGCCCTGCCCGCCCTGCCGCACCTTCCGACAGGCACAAATGCATTGCCATGCTTGAGCTGCTATTCTAATTGATAAGCAGCGGCTGCGCACCCTGATGGCATGTGCAGTGTGCCGGCCATGCTTCAGCTCTTCTCCGGTTCTCAGGCATGCCTGGGGTCTTCTGAAGCTGCCTTGCGTCAAGTCCCTCTCTGGGTGCAGGACCCGGTGCCCTCTGCCACCTCGCTGCTGGGGCCAGGAGACGAGGATGTGACCAGCATGGCGCAGCGCTTGGGTGCGCACCTGCAGCTGTCAGTGCATATCACCAACAACCGGCACAGTCTGCATCTGCATGGCTCCACATGCCTCGCTCCTGCCCCTGCTTCTGAGCAAAACCAACGTGCCGCCGCCAGCATCCTGCCCCCACCACCGCCCCTGCCCCCCGCCCCCGCCCGCCTGTCGCGCAGCCAAGCGCGCTGGGCGCTCAGTGGCGCTCTCCGTCAACCTGCCAGCCAACCAGCCGCTGATGCGTGCTTTTGCAGAGAAGCGGCTGTTGCAGGAGCTACAGCAGCTGCAGCTGGTGAGGTGAGCTGGCATTGGCAACAGGGCCTGGGCTTGGGGCGGGGGCGGGAGTGGCAGGGCAGTCCTGTGCTTGCAGCCCACGCTGCACAGTGTTGCTGCAGATGCGCAGTTGCTGCAAGCACTGCAGATAATGCTGCTGCTGCTGCGGTGTCCCTCTGCTGTCTGCTCAGGCACAGTGAGTGGAGGCACTGTTGCCACCCCACATGTGCCCAGCCTACACATGTACGCCACATGCCTGCTCTGCTCTCCCCCACCACCTCAACCCTGCATCGCTTTGTGCGCAGGTGCAGCAGGCTGCCGACCTGAGCTTACAAGCGCCCAAGTGAGCGCGGCAGGTGTTGGGTGCATCATGGAGAGGCGTGTCATGTTGGTGCGGAAATGAAATGTGCTGCAGACAGAGAAAAACTGTAACACGCCGCCTGCCGCATGAGCCAGGCGGGCACAGCTGGGGCCAACGCGTGGCAGCTGCTGGCAGGGCCCGTCCCTAGGCCAGGGGCGGCCCATGCTCAAGCAAGCAAGCTTGGCTGGCAGCGCCTTACCCGCCCTAAGTAGGCAGGCATGCTGCCCCCGCAGCCGCAGCCCCAGCCGCAGCATGCACTCCTCACGCCCCCTCCTCAGAACTCGTCGTCGTCGCCGCCGGCGGCCCCCGCCGCGCCATACTCTGCGTCATAGTCCCCCGTCAGCTCCTCGTCGAAATCTGAGAACTCGGCGGCCAGCAGGGCGGCCTCCGCGCCGTCAGCCTCCGCGCCCACGCCCGCCGCGCTGCCTTTGATGGCCATCAGGTCCTCCTCCTTGATCAGGGCCCCCATCGACTCGAAGTACTCCTCCGCCTCCATGTGGTACTCGCCGCCCTGGGCGGGGCCGTCTGCGGGGGTGGGGAGGAGGGAAGCAAAGGGGGAGCCAGGGTGGTGAGGGTGAAGGGGGCTGGTGGGGACAATGGGGGGACAGTGGGAGCAGCGGGAGCCAGGGATGGTGAGGATGAAGAGGGCTACAGTGGACTCGAGAAGAGTAGAGGCGGGGGGGAGCGAACCCAGGGGAGGAGCGGGAGCCTAGGCTGGTGAGATGGGAGGGGTGCAGTGGACTCAGTGGGAAGAGCCCCCTGGGCTCCTGGTACTGTACGCGCGGCAGGAGCAGAAGCGTTTTGGTGCAGGGGCCCCGGGGGGCGAACAGCAACAGTGCGGCAGCGAGGCGGGGCAATCGGTGCAGTCCAACCCCACAACCTACCCCTGTCCTGCTCAAGCAGCTCCACCTCCCCTGCAGCCGCACCCACAGCCCAAGTGGCCCTAGCCGCCCCACACACCCCCACCCACCAGCACCCCGCCCAGCACCCCCCACTGTCCGCCCAGCACCCACCCGCAATTTCCATTGGGTCGCGCACAAACAGCTCCACCTCTCGCGGGTCTGCATTCTGCCCGCTCATCGTGATAAGGTCCCAGATCTCCTTGTGGCTCCACTCGCGGTACACCGGGTCGGTGGGGTCACCCGTCTCCTGGCAGCGCACGTCGGAGCGCCAGTCGGTGCCCAAGGAGGGGAAGCGGCCCACCTGGGCGCGCTGCGCGTCCCAGGCTGCAGGGGGGCGGGGGGGAAAGGGGGGCGGAGGCAGGTGAAGGATGGCGCAGGTGAGGAGAAAGGGCAGGTGCGTAGCGGCGCGACAAGCATTGCTGGCAGGCGTGCCTGTCGCTGCCGGCAGCAGCCACCTCACCCGCCGGCCACAGCATTGCATTAGAAGCTACCGCCGCCGCAGCAGCAACAACTACAGCCTCTACAGCCTGCAGCGAGTGCAAACAGGCCGCCTGCACCAAGCAGGCCCACAACCCACGCTTCCATCCCCGCATCCGCTGCTCCCTCCCAGCCCTGCAGCACTGCACCGCAACTGCACCCTGGCTTCCAGCAAATGCTCCCCCCCGCCCCTGCCCCCGCCCCAGCACCCCACGCACCCGCGCGGTCGCGCTCCTGCCGCCGCCGCTTCTCCATTTTGGCGCGCAGGTCCCAAGGCGTCAGCTCCGGGTCCTGCTTGCGCGCGTAGCGGAAGGGCACATCTGCTGTCCAGGCATCTGGCGTGGGCGCCTGCATCAGCCCCGTCCGCTCCTGCACCGTCTCCCGCACCAGGCGCGGCAACCCCGGCAGCTCAGCAAGCAGCTCGTCATACGTGGCTGGCCCTGTCGCTGCTGCTCCTGCTGCCGCCTCGGGCTCTGCTTCTGTTGCTGCTGCTGCCGCTGCTGCTTCTGGTGTCGCTGCCCCTTGCTCCTGCTGCTGCTGCTGCTTGCTGGCGGGGTTCCACGCCTTCAAGTGCCACTGCTGGGCCTCCTTCAGCCAGGGGATCTCTCTGAAAAGGGGGGCAGGGCAGGTAGAGGCAGGCAGACAGCTGGGTGAGCAGATGACAGATGCAGCGGCGGCAGCACGGCAGGGCGCGGGCACGTGCCATCGGCGCTGCACAACCTGGGCGCATGCGTGCTCCTCTGCATGCAGGTCTCACAGCACCGCACCGCCAAGCGGCTGCACGGCATGACCCCTAGGTACTGCAAGTGGAAGCAAGATGCAGCAGCTGCGACTTACTTGCCCACCCGCCAGTCCTCCTTCTCCCGCCAGGCCAGCCAGACGCGGAACTTCTGGTACTCCTCCTCTTCGCTGTAATTCGGGCCGTGCTGCCAGTCAACTTCCCCATCCTCGTCGAACCACCACTCGCACTTCTCGGGCTCCTCCTCTGCCTCCTGTGGCGCCTCTGCCCAGGGCGGCAGCGCCCTCAGCTGCTGTGCTGCACGCGCTGCTCGGCTGCATGTAGCGTGCTGGGGTCTCCATGTGCCTCGCCGGCACCCGCTGCTGCTGGGAGTGGCGACAGGCCGGGCTGCAAGGCAGGCGGGCAGGCACGGCCTGGCGGCCGTTGCGATGCTCGCCATGTCCAGAGATGGGCACAAGCTGTCGAGTGAATATGATGCATGCACCGACGGTGGCCACTCTGCTAGAACCGCTGGGCCCCATGCTGTGCTCTGTCCCGCTGTGACTGGCATTCGCAACTGGCGCTGCGCCAAGCTTCTTGTGCTTTCCGTGGATCGCATTACCATTATTCTGACAGCTCCTGCGTCGGTCAGCTGCGCCTCGCGGTTCCTCCACCGCCCAGCGCGCCTGCTGTGTGTAGCGGGGCGCTCAGCTGCTGCGGCCACCGTCCGCCGTCTGCAAGTCTGCAGCCCGCACGCAGCGGCCCAGTGGGGGTTGGAGACCGGGCGCTCGCTGTGCCCAACAGCAGCAGGCTGCGCGGCCCGCCCAGGGCTGCTGCCACGGCCTAAACATGAACGTGACGGATGTGCTGCTGCGCAGCCAGGCCATCTACAAGAAGTGAGTGCAGCAGCGGCGCCGCCGGGCTGTCGCCGCCCTGCCCCGCCAGCCCTCGCGTGGCTGTGGCTTGGTTGGGCTGGGTAGCCCCTGCCTTGCTCGACTGTGACACCCCTGCCTGCAGTTTTCCGTTCCCTTTGCACAGCACCGCTCTGGTGCACGCCCGCAGCAGCATGCAACGCCTCCCCGCGCCCGCCTGCCCGGCATCTGCCCACACGTGTCGCATTGTGTCGGGCTGTGCCGCCTGCGCCCTAATCCCTCTGCCTGCCCCCGCCTGCAGGTACGAGAAGTATGACACCAATGCAGCAGTGCGGGAGAAGACAGATGACCCGTTCATGGATGAGCTGAACATGGTGGCGGACCGGGTGCAGGACCTGCAGCTGGTGAGGCTGGAGCTATTGCGCGCGCGGTGGCAGGGTGGTGTGCGTAGGCTGGAGGCTGGGCGGCAGGCCCCGGGGGCGCAGCGCTGGCTGGAGGACATTCCGTGAAGCGGGTGCTAGCACTAGACCAGATGCCTGAAGCCTCAGCTGTTGCTAACTGCCGGCCGCCCACCACCTCTGCGCATGGACACCCTGTCGCCTTTCCATTGCCTGCCGTGCTGTCTGTTGTCGTCAGGCCTCGCTCCCATGCTGCGCCCACACACCCGCCCATGCTGCACCACCTGCCTGCCCGCCAACATGCCTGCCCGCTGCCTTTATGTGTCGTGCCTCTGCAGCGGTCGGACGAGATTGCTGGGGAGAAGAACCGTGCGCTCAAGGCTGCCCTGAACGCGGAGCTGCGCAAGAGCAAGGCGACGCTGCTGGAGCAGGCCATCCCGCTGCTGGAGAAGATGGCCAAGAAGGGCAAGGGGCTCACACCCGAGAAGATCCAGTCGCGGCAAGCACTGGTGCGCGGCAGCGCTGTATGGCAGCAGCTAGGGCCGGCTGGGCGTGCGGGGTGGCCGGCTTCATGCAGGAGCTGGCTTGGTGCGGTGCCACAGGCGGAGATGGTCCTGGGGGAAACCTACTGCTCAGCTCCACACCTGTCTTGCAAGGGGCAGCAGCTTGCTGATGAATGTTGCAGCTCGGTGCAGCTCAGCGGCTGCGCGCTGTGCACAGCAGGGATGGTGGCAGCATAGGGTGGCAGCTCCTTGGGGCTGCGGTGCAGACAGGAGAGGTGAAGCCCTGCCCTGGCTCTGCTGGCGCTGCCTGCAGGTGGCGGAGCTGCGAGAGACGATAGAGGGGATCGCAGACGGCGTGCAGTCGGCAAGAAAACCGCAGCGGGTGCGCACCGGGTTGGGCGGTGGTGGGTGATGGGTGGGGAGGTGGGGCTGCGCTTGCCGTGGGGGGCCAGACCTCATGACAGGACGCACTGCTCAGCCATGGGGTGCACCTCCCTGCTGGCAGAAGGCGAGGGGCGAGACCATGCTGGCATCTGCAGCCGTTGCCAGGCCGGGCATGTGCCTTACTGCGTTTGTTTACAGTGTTGCGCCTGCCTGCCATGCCCTCCATCCCTGCGGCAGGCTTTCAACGGCAGCAGCCCGGGGCGCGGCGGCGAGGTGGCCATCAACGCGGCAGACCTGGATGGGCGCTACCAGAGTGCAGACTACTACAAGCACACGGAGGAGACGCGCGCGTTCCAGCAGGTGCCTTGGGGACCGGGAGGGGGTGGCAGAGTGGTGGCCTTGGGTCAGCGTGGTGCCGTCTGTTACCGGGCCATCTGTGCAGCCTGGCGGCATGGCTGATAGGCACCGGTTTGTTCTGAGGCTGGCTGCAAGCAATGGCTTGGTGCAGTGGCTTACTTTCCGCTGCCTGCCTGCCTGCCTGTCCACCCACCGTTCCACAGGAGTTTGAGGACGCCAAGCAGCGGCAGGACCAGCAGCTGGACGGCATTGAGACGGGCCTGGGGCACCTGAAGGAGATTGGGGCTGCCATGAACGAGGAGCTGCAGCGGCACGACATCCTGATCACCGAGATTGACGACAAGATGGACAAGGTGACCAAGGAGCTGCAGACCAACAACATGCGGCTCAAGGGGCTGGTCACAAAGGTGGGTGGGGTGGGGTGGGGCAGGGCGGTGCGGGGCGGCTGGATAGGAGGGCAGCTGGTGGTGGGCGGCATGGGGCGTCAGCAGGCTGCAAGCCGCAATATGCTGCAGTGCCGCTGAGGGTGCGGGGTGTTGACGGCATGCGGGTGCCATGGTAGGGGCGAGGCGTGTGAGCAGGAGGTGGCGGCTTGGGGGTCACGTGTGGCAGCACATGCATGCCCTGCTCAGGCCTTGCCATGGCGGCACGTAACAGCCGTCCAGCACAGCGCAGCAGCGCTAACGAAATCCCCTGCCTTGTCTCTCTTCCCGTATGCCCCGCAGATGCGGTCAACTCGCAACTTTGTGGTGGATGTCGTGCTCATCTGCATCCTGCTGGCCATCGGCCTCTACCTGTACTACTTCCTGAAGTAAAGCACTCCCGGCTGCAGCCGCTGCCGCCCCCGGCGGCGTGCTCTGCTGATACAGCTGGGCAGCCTAGGGCCGGCGCACTCGGAGCGCCGGCGCCCAGCCAGCCGCGTGCAGCCAGCCAGCCGTCGTGCGGCCCGCACCCTCCGCCTCCTCGCGCCCCACTCTGTATGCTATACACTTTTGATTTGACCTTGATTCGTTATGTCTCCCAGCTGCTGCCCTTGCCTCGCTCTCCTACCTTGCTCGTCTTGCCAGCGCTACACCGCCGCCTCGCTGGCGGCGGCAGCTGCAGCTGACCTGTGAACCTCAGCCTCTTTCGGGGCATCCACTGCCAGCTTCTCCATCATTACACGCGAGGTTCGCAGAGAACATAGAAGGGACACTTGGTGATCACTGATCACTTGATTGCGCCTCTCTGCTTTTCAGCGTCCAAGGCGCCAACTTGGAACCCAAACGTTGATTGAAGTGTGTACACAGCGCTGGGGAACCGCCAGAATGAGCGCCGGTAGCGCGCAGCTGCCACCACTGTCTGTGGCGGAGTCGCTGTGGCCTGAGGCCTCCGAGGTGGACGCCACGCTGCTGGTGAGCGGTACCGCGCACGGCCCGTCGCATGCTGGCAGTGGCGTCCTGCCGACGCACTGTAGCGGGCGCGGCTCCGACCGCTGCCGCTCCCTCAACTCCTTCTGCACCTCTCTGCACGCTGCGCCTGCAGGACAGCACTGCCGCGCCCTCCTCTTCCACAGCCTCACCCGTCTGGGAGCTGCTCTGCCAGTGGGTAGCCCTCTTCCGAGGCCTCACGCTGGCCGCGGCATCGGCCGTCAGTGGCGCCGTGGCGGCCGGTGGCCTCGGCTTGCTCCTCTTCCTCCTGCTCACCACCAGCCTGGCGCCAGCTAGCGACACCCTCTCCCGCCCGCTCACCCTGGACTACTCCCCAGACGGCTTGGTGGCGGAAGCTGTGTTCCTTCCCGAGGGACACCTGGCGGATGGGCTGCCGCCTGCCCGCCTGCCGAGCGACGCCAGGCACGTCCTCTGGGAGCCTGCTCCTGCTGCGCTGCTTTGTGGGGCACTTGCCTTGTTTTCCTCTGAAGAATACATGCCTGGGTGGTATTCGTGCGCAGCATGCAGCTGGGGAGGCGTGCTTGCCAGCCAGGCCCTGTGGTGCGTGCCAGCCAGGCTCATCCCGCCTGCGCCCCGCCAGCGGCGCCCCACCCGCACCAACCTCCTCACCCTCCCTCACCCACACCCCTCCCCTCCCCCCACCGGGCGCAGGTTCCTGGCGCCGCAGCAGGCGGTGGATGTGTGGGCCGAGCTGCTGGTGCCGCGCAGCACGGGGCAGGGGCTGGCCCAGGTGATGGCACAGCTGGCCACTTTGGATGGCCGGGTGGCGGCCAAGTCGAGCAGGATGGTGGAGATGCGCACCGACTGGTGGAGCCTCCGGTGGGTGGGCCAGTGGTGGGAGCAGTTGCTGCATCAGGCGGTTGAACTCTTTCGTTACTTTGGATGATTTGCCAGCAAGATGGGCGAGTTGGGAAGCAGCTGATGGCGCTTGCGGTGGGGTGGGGTTGAGGCAGGGCCGGGTGGAGTGGAGATTAGGTGGTGAGAGTTTGCCTGGGTGCGGCGTGGTCTCCAGCGGGGGTGGCCTGGGTTGGGCCGCTGCCAGCCCCACGTGCGTGGCCGGGAGCCTTCTCCTGGCCTGCTTGCCCTGCCCTGCCCGGTCTGCCTACGCTGCCCTGACGACCGCTCCTCCCGCTGTGAGAGCGCCACATCGCTTTGAAATTATGCTACCCACCGCGTGCCCGCCTCCTCCCTCCCCGTAGGTCGCTGGTGTCTGCGCCGCTGCGCTGGCTGGGTCTGGCCAGCGACATGCGCCTTGTGCGGGTGCCTCTGTTCACAAACTACCACGAGAAGAGGGATGTGCCTTTCATGGCGGCGCACGTGGCCGTAAAGGTGGGCGGGAGGTGGGGTGGTGGATGGGTGCCAGTGAGGAGGGCGGAGGTGAGTGCACACAAGGCAGGTGGATGGGTGGGTTGGGTGCAGGGTGGGTGAACCGGTGAGTGGCAGCGTAGGGAGCAAGATGCTGCAGGGGTTGATGGGTGTCTGCCGCTGCGGCACCCTCAACAGTTGTGCTGCTGCTGCTGCTGCTGCTGCTGCTGCTGCTGCTGCTGGCATCATTGCTGCCGCTGCTACCCTGCCCCGCCAGGAGCCTTCCATTTTAGACAGTCACCTGTGTCCAACTCCTGGGGACGCCCCCCGCCCGCCCGCCTGCCCACGCTGCAGACGCGCAGCACCGCCTGCTCAGCCGCCGAGGTCGAGTCTGGCGTGCTCAAGGTGCGCCTGCGCCTGGGCTGGCTGCGCCGCGCCATCTACTGGCTGCGCCCTGGGCGCCTGGCGCTGCCGCTGCTGTGCTTGGCTGCCGTCAGTGCCTTCATGGGCGGCGGCACCGCAGCGCTCGTCTTCCTGGTGCTCCTGGTGTGGGCTGGGTTCAGCGGAGCAGGCAGCGGCGGGGAGGCTGAGGCGGGCGCGGAGGAGCTGGGGAGCGTGGCGGCCTCAGACGATGTTGCCAGCGTCAGCGGGGTGAGCGATGCCAGCAGCAGCCTGCTTCGAGAGCTGTCGGACGATGAAGGGGAGCCACCGCTGCCACGTCAGCGCTCCGGCACACGCGCCACAGCAGCAGCGGCGGGGCTCCGTCTTGGGCGCGGCGGGGCGGCAGCAGCAGGTGGGGCACAGGAACTGTGGCAGCAGGAGCTGCTGGCTGGGGAAGGCACCAGCTCAGCAGCCGCGGTGGCGGCAGCAGCGGCAGCTGACGAGTATGGCGGCAGGCCCAAGCCAGCAGGCGCTGCGCGGGCGGGGCGGCCGGCAGACAGCGCGATGGGCAGCGAGGCGGGGGCCAGCGGCCGGCTGGCGGGCATGCTGAGGCGGCGCATGGGGGGCGCACCCAAGCCCAGCAGCAGCATGTAGAGAGGGGGCCAGCCACTGCGCAAGCCAGAACCTTAGCGTACTGCGTTGCTTTTGTAAACCTTCCTTGTGCCTTGCAAGAGCCTTCAGCGTCCCAGCATTCAATTTACAGTTGCTTTTGTCTCTCATGTACATTTGGCACAGTAACACTCTATCAAGGGAGCACACACACAAACCCCTGCGGGGAGGGACTGACCAGATGGGGGTGGGACAGCACCGCCACCGCTGGCAGTGGCAGTCGGCGGCCTGCTGCAACCGAAGCTGCCCTACGCAGCTGGCTGCCATGTGCCACGATGGCCCCAGCTCCCGGCCTGACGAAAGCTGGCTCAGCTGCTGCCCCTACCGCCCGCGCTTCCAGCTGAAGGGCATGGCATAAGAGGAGCCTGCCGAGTCTGCAGGCTGGTCCAGCAGCCGCTGCCCGCCAGTCGCCTGCGTCTGCCTCGCGGGCCTGCTCTCCACCCCAGCAAACAGCGCGTCCACCGCGCCTCCATCGCTACTCTCATCCTGCTGCCGCCGCCGCCCACTGCTGGGCGCGGCAGTAGCTGCTGCCGCTGGGGACTTTGACGCCGCCCCTGCCGCTCCTGCCGCCGCTGCTGCTGCTGCGATGGAGCCGCTGCTGCGGTTGCCATACTTCTCCCGCATCGCATCTGCCTTGCTTGGCGGGCTGCCGCTGCGCCCGCCGGTGCCGCCGCTGCTGCTGGGCCCGCCAAACAGCGGCGGCCGCGTGGCCGCCACCGGCTGTGGCGCCGAGCTGCTGCTGCTGGCGCTGGCGTTCAGCTCCACGCTCTGATCCAGCACCTGCGCCTGATGCTTGCCGCTGGCGCCGCCCGCCCCCGGCAGGCCCGAGCGCGAGCTGCCCATGCCAAACAGGCCTATCCCATCGCCCAGTGGCCACCCCTTGCTGATGGCGTCCACCTCTGCCTGCACCAGCCGCATGCCGCGCGTGGTGTGCTCGTCGTCCGCACGCTCCTGCAGCAAGCGCAGCATGAGCAGCGGCAGGGAGGTCAGGTGGGAGGGGCCGCAGGTGCATGAACAGAGCTCAGCTCTTGCTCTCGTACTGCGTGTCACATGCCGGCATGCTGCAATGTGCAGTGTGCAGCCTGCACCACACCCTTCCTTGTCCAAGCGGCACACCTTGCCGTCCGTCCTGTCGCTGGGACCCTCCCCTCCCCCACCATTCGCTGACCCCACCCTTCCCCCACGCACTGCCCACCCTTCCCCCACGCTTTGCCACGCACTGACCCGCCCCCTGATCCTGGCCTCACCATCTCCCTTTTCCACAACCTTCGCGACCCCACCCCGCACTTCCCCACTCACCGCCTCGAAGCGGAAGCGGTTGGCGATGAAGATGCGGGAGCAGCAGCTCTCCCACCAGTTGAGCGCCAGCAGCGCCACGTAGATGAGCATGGTGAGCGGGAACCAGGTGTTGAAGTCCTGGCCCAGCACGGGCACGTCGCTGTTCATGGCGCCCATCTTCTGGAAGAACACCATGGGCTGAGGGGCGGGAGGGGAGGGGGGATAAAGGGGGGCAACACAATCCAGGGGGAGGGGACGTGAGGATAGGGGCAGCTTGAAGGCAGTGTGAGTAAGCACAGGGAGAGGGGTGGATGCAGCCTGGGGGTGCAGCAGGGGGGGAGAGCATGTCGCGCCAACAGCCGCACTGCGCCAGGGCTTGCCCTGCCCCTTGCTCCACTCCCCGCACCCTCCGTCCGCCCGCCATGCCGACTGCTGGCCACGCCGTTCATGCATGGACAGGAGGCAAGTCAAAACTAGCAGGGACCCAACACGCCCGCCTTGCCCGCACCACCCGCGCCCCCGCCCACCGCCCCACCTGCCCGCCGCTGGCCACGTCGTTCATGCGGATGACGTGCAGGTAGTTGAAGCACAGGGGCGCTGCAAAACGCGCCATCTGCGAGGCGCTGAGCAGCAGGGAGTAGGCCCAGGTGCCGCCGGGGACGACGTGGTAGAAGGACCAGGTGCCCAGCTTGAGGAGGGAGAAGTAGGCGCAGGCGCAGAGGTAGGCCAGGGGGAGGGCCACCAGCAGCTGCTCCCCAAATTCGTTGGTGCTGCCGCCGGCGCGGATCATGAGGGAGAAGGGGGAGAGGTCGGGGTTAATGCCGCTGCCGATGGTGGCCTCACTCCACACGACCACGGCGCTGGCCGCGCCCGCCAGCAGCGCCATGGCGCGCAGCACCCAGGGACGCCCGCGGCACTTGTACGCCCAGCGCAGCTCCGCCCACCGCCCCTTCTTGCCGTTGGGGGGCACCGTCACGCCGTGCAGCCGCGCCTTGCACACCGCCTCCAGGCCAATGGCCTGTGCGGGCAGGACCGGGGGGGGAGGCAAGGGGCGGGGTTGGAGCAGTGTGCCGGTTGACATCTTGCAACTGGTGTTGAGGCAGACCCTCGCCTGCAGCTGCCCGTCGCGACGCGTCGCACCATCAGTCATACCTCAGCCCCTCCCCACCACCAGGTGTAGCCCCACACCCACGCTTGCAACCCTGCCCCCCCTGCCCCTGCACCCACCCACCCCACCCACCTTCTTCACATAGTCCATGTACTCCCCCGAGCACCCCACAAAGTTGGCCACCGCCAGCTTCAGCCTGCCCCTCAGGCTGGCCAGACTGGCCACGCTGGTGGCGTAGTCCAGGTCGCTCTCCTCCAGCCGGTCGATGGACACCTTGGAGCGGGCCAGGGCGTCCAGGCGCACGGGGGAGTACTCGTCGGCGTACCTGGGGTGTTGGGGTGGAGCAGGGGCGGGGACAGGGACAAGTGATGGAACAACCGGTGGGCACGGGTTGCAGCAAGCGCATGGGTGTTGTATTGACCGCCTGCCTGCCTGCCTGCCCACGCGCACACACCGGGTCGCTGCCCAACTTGACAGCCGCTGCCTGACATGGGGCCTCATCACGGACTGCCTTCACATTTCCTCTGTGCTCTCTGCTCATTACATCTGCCCCTCACCACACGGCCTCGCCTGCCCGCCCTCAAGTGATGACCAGCCCGTAACGTGTGCCCCTCTTGGCCCCTCCGCACCTACAAGCTCCTCTGCTCTCGCCCACCCCATCTCCCTTCATTCCCTCCCCCCTCCTCCTGCACAAGCTCAAATCTCCTGCGCCCCCTCCCTCACTTGATGATCATGTCCATGTACTGCCTCAGGCGGGTGTCGCCCCGCGGGATCTGCTGGCTGGTGGCCAGCACAATGGCCAGCACCTTCTCCAGCTCGTCGCTCGAGTCGGTCAGCTTCTCAGAGGCGCGCCCGACGCGGTGGTAGTGCCACTTCAGGCGTGTCTCCGGGAAGGAGCGGCGCCAGAAGATGCGGGGGATCTCCACCAGACCGTAGCCCAGCAGCGCGATGATGACAATCAGACCTGGGGGGCGGCCAGCAAGAGGCGGTGGGGTGGACATGGGTGACGGGGGGAGGGTTCGGAGCGCGACGGGCGTGGGGCGGGTGCCACCGGAGTGTCGCTGGGTGTGTGTTTGGGGGGGTGCGCCTTTCTGGCGGCGCGCTTTGGAGACGTGCTAGCCAACAGCGACCTTGCTCTTGCGCCAGCGCAGCCCCACTCAGTCCCCTGTGCATTCCTTCTTCACCCCCTGACAGCCCACCCACCCACCCACGCACCGTAGGTGTTCGAGAGCGTGAAGATCAGCGCGGGCAGCGTGGCCAGCTTGAGCTTGCCGGCGGCCAGGGCGGCCAGCACGCCGGCAGCTGCCAGCGCCCCGATGATGAGGTAGAACACCCAGAGGCGCTTGAGGGAGGAGTAGAGGCGGCCCAGGACGGAGAAGGCGCCGGAGATGGCGTAGCCTTGCAGGATGGGGATCACCGCCCACGTCAGCACCTGCGTGGACCTGCAGACGCGGCGGGTGGCACTAGTGGCAATACGTCACGTGACAAGAACCCCAGCATTCCATGTGCTGCGCAGCCTGAGGCCAGCAGGCGTTTGCCAAACCTGTGCCAGCGGTACCGCCACACTGGCATGAGGTGACAGGCCCCTGCGGCTGCCAGGTAGGCTGTGAGCCGCACGCCTCCCGAAGATGCTGCTGGCTCATTCCCTGCACAGGTGCATTGCCAGTTCCCATCCCTGCACCCAAGTGGCCACAGCCAAGCCAAACCCACCAGTAGGAGATGCTCCACAGGATGTCGAGCCGCCCCGGGTCCGCCTTGGCCAGCGCGCTGTACACGTCCAGCGGCACAAGTGCCACCACCGACAGCGCAGTTAGCCAGCCGATGAAGGTGGTGATCAGCACCACGGGCGTAACCTTGGGCGCCGCCATCTTGCGGAGCCTGCAAGGCAGCAAAGTGGCGGCGGCAGCACAGGGCAGTGCGGTGGGCGGCAGACGGCGGGTGGGCCGCCAGCTCTAGCTGGGGGCCGCCGGCGGGGCCTGGCCGCCCGCGCCTGGCTGCGCCAAGCATCAAAACGCCCAGGCGGCGGGGCTGGAACCCGGCAGAGCAGCCTAACTGCTCACAGGTATGCTACGGCGACGCCCACTGCTCCCATACTAATCGAGTAAAAGAGCCACATGGTGCTTTCGTGGTTGTTCCGTCTGTTTTGAAGAGGCTGCGAGCTCAGCGAGGGAGAGCAGGCGCCACCCTCAACCGCGGCCACCAAGCCCTGCTAAGCCAGGAGCCGCATGATGCTCCGCAGTATCGTTTGGTGTCACAACAAGATCACGGACAGGGGGCAAAGTGTGCCAGGAAGCCAAGGGAACTTGAGGAGCCATATGGCGACACGCTGGCACCTGCCTCCTGAGAGCTCCTGGGCCTCCCCACACGCCCTCCCGCAGTTGCGTGTTCCTGCCGCAGCCTCTCCGTGGGCTGTGGCTCGCTTCGGGCCTTGCAGGAGCCCGACCAGCGCACTCAAGTGCCGGACTGCAGCGGTGCACGCTCGCGCGCCCATGGTTAGCGCAGGTTCACAGCAGCTGCTGGCGCAGCTGCATTCCCTGAGCCTGGCACCCGACGGCAAAGTGGTGGCGGATCAAGGTGCCAGCAGCGGCTCTGTGCAAGGTGCAACTCTGCTAAAGATGCTGCAGGGCGGCGGGGCAGCCAAGCCAGCAAATGGGTTCGACGCCGCCTCTCTGGGGGCCGCCGCTGGGCCGCTGGCGGCGCCGCCGTCACAGGGCAGCGGTGGCCCGGCAGTGACAGTGACCTTCTCAGAGCAGCCAGAGCAGGCCGTCAGCTCGCTGTTCGGCGCAGGAGGCAGCATTTGGTCCAACGGCGGCAGCGGTGGCCAGGCCCCCAGCCCAGCAGGCACCAGCCTGTGGGGCAGCCTGCCCTCCGCCTGGTCGGCACCGGCACCGCCGCAGCAGCACCAGCACCAGCACCAGCACCAGCAGCAGCACCCACAACATCAGCAGCAGCACCAGTACCAGCAGCAGCAGCAGCAGCAGCACCGGCAGCAGCAGCAACA
This sequence comes from Micractinium sp. NFX-FRZ, assembly GCA_029339195.1. NCBI lineage: Eukaryota > Viridiplantae > Chlorophyta > Trebouxiophyceae > Chlorellales > Chlorellaceae > Micractinium > Micractinium sp. NFX-FRZ. The sequence goes on from JAPTJF010000287.1 coordinate 45,809, forward strand.
ACTGCAGCATCTGCAACAGGCACAGCAGCAGGGCCTGCAGGGTGGTGCGCCGCAGTCACAGGCGCAGCAGGCGCAGCAGCACGGCGGCCGCCAGGGTGCGTCACACCCGCAGGGGCAGCAGCAGCAGCAGCCGAGTGGAGTGCACTCGGGCCCCCTGGCTGGAATGCAGCCACCGCCTGGGTTCCCATACCTGCCGCCCGGTTTCTCCCAGCTGCCGCCGCCCCCAGGCTACTCTCAGCAGCCGCCCGGCATGCTGCCGCCTCACGAACAGCAGCAGCAGCAGGCTCGGGCCCAGCCTGCCTACCAGCCCCAGCTGCACTTGGGGCCGCAGCAGCACCTGCCGCCGCCGCAGCACCCCGGGCTGAGGGGGCCCTACGGCATGCCTCCGCCGCCCCTGCAGCACCAGCAGCAGCACCAGCAGCAGCTGGCCGGCCTGCTGCCGCCACACCTGCAGCAGCAGCAGCACCCCTCGCTGCCACCGCAGCAGCCACCGCAGCAGCCACCTCAACAGCAGCAGCAGCAGCAGCAGCCCCGGCCAGTGATGCCATACAGCCCGCTCTCGGCCCTGCTACAGCCCCACGGCCTGCCGCCGGCGCCGCCACTGCCGCCCGGCATGCAGCCGGGCGCCTGGGGCCCCGGCGCGCTCTTTGCTGGCCTGCCAGCCATGCAGCAGCTGGTGGCAGCGCAGCAGCAGCATGCGGAGCAGCAGAGGCCGGCAGGCCTGGGCGGCAGGCTGCCGATGCCTGGGGAGCTGCCCATGCTGCCGCTGTCGCCCCGGTCGCAGGCGGCGGCGCTGCATCAGCAGCGGCAGTCGCCCCAGCCTCACGGCACGGCCGCCCTGATTGAAAGCATGCTGCGCTCGGCAGCCAGCACCCCTTCGCCGCCGCTGCCTGCGCACGGCGAGCAGCGGGCGGGCAGCGAAGCTGCGGGTGCCGGCGGCGCTGGCGGCAGCAGGCAGCCGCGTTCCATGGGGATGCTGCCGCGCAAACCTGGGACGCAGCATGTGCCCAAACCCGCGCCTGGGCGTGAGAACAGGTGCGACACACGAGATGGTGTGTGGTTGTTGCGGGTGTGTGCGTCATGGGCACCTGCACGCCACGTGGCCAAGCACCTGCATGCCACGCATTGCCGGCAGTTGCAGCAGACACCTGGCCAGCTGCTGCGCAGTTTGTGGTGGGGCAGGCTGCCGCTGCCGCTGCACATGTGTACGTTGGGTGTCTCCTGCACATGCACTTGTACACACGTGCTTTGCATGCACTGTCTGCACACCGCTGTCCCTGCCTCTTGCTTCTCCCATGCCAGGTGGGTGGACGTGATGGACCGGCAGCACGACGGGCGGCTTCCCAAGGCTGACATGCGCCAGCTGGACGCGGCGCTGACTCAGCTGGCAGACTCGCTCATGCCCACGCCAGGTATGTGGGGGCATGCGGGTGTGATGGTTTAGGGAGTGCATGTTGCTGCTCTGGCTGGCAAGGGCTCTCGCACCTGGAAGTCTTGCTCATGGCTACGCCACTTTGGGTGAGGGTAGGCCGGAGGGTGTGCGCGCCACTGTGGCTGGCTTGGAGGCGGCTGGCTGCCTGGGCTAGGTCAGCTGAGGGACAACCATTAGCAGATGCGGCATGTGGCATGCGTGCCGCCCTCTGCGTTCCTCGCCATTCCTCGCCAGCCTGCTCACCGCTCCGCCCCCCTTCCTCCCCACTGGCTTCCGCTGTGCGCTTGCGATGCATGCAGAGGAGCGCGCCGCGCAGGTGCAGGCGTTTGAGGGGGTGCGGTCGCTGCTACAGGCGCGGTACCCTGGGGCGCGGGTGCACCTGTTTGGCAGCGTGGCCAACGGGCTCAGCGTGCGGCACAACAACGACATCGATGTTTGCCTGGAGTTGGAGAGCATCCAGGGGGAGGACCAGGTGTGTGGGATCGGAGCACATGTGGCTGGGGTTGGAGTCATGAAAGCAGGGTGCAACAGGCTGGAGTTTGGAGTCGTGACAGCGAGGAGGAAATGGTGGGAGTTACGATGACAAGGCCGTTGTTGCGCTTCGGGGCAGGGTGCTGCAGTGGAGAGGCACCGCCGGATATCGACTGCCACTTGCCGCAACCGCGGAGCTTGCCACTGCAAGCGGACAGCGGCGAGGCAGCGGCAGCGGTCAGGCACTGCTTGTGCTGCTGTCTCACCCTTGCCATCAGCTTTGCTGCCGCTGCAGGCGGGCAAGGGCGAGGTGGCGGTGGTCGTGGGCGAGCTGATGGAGGCGGCGGGCATGGCGGACGTGCTGACGCTGCCCAAGGCGCGCGTGCCGGTGGTCAAGTTTGTGGTGCCGCGCACCGGTACCAAGGTGAGGCGGGGGAGAGAGTGGAGGCAGCGGGGTTGAGGGGGCGGGGAGGGTGGGCCCGGGGAGCATCAGTCGGGAGCTTCATGTGTTTCCAGCAGCCGTTCGGTGCATTCGTTCGGTGCACCCATGCCTGGCAGGCAGTCGCAGTCCTGTGCCCCCACACCCTCACGCTCGCATCCTCACACTCATCGTTCCCCCCCTGCAGGTGGATGTGACCGTGAACAACATGCTGGCGTGCGTGAACACCAAGCTGCTGGCCGACTACTGCGCCATCGACGGCCGCCTGGCGCAGCTGGTGGCGCTGGTCAAGCACTGGGCAAAGCAGCGCGCGGTGAACGACCCGTACCGCGGCACCCTGTCGTCGTACTGCTACGTGCTCATGTGCATACACCTCCTGCAGGTGGGTGCTTGACCCTGCTGGGGGGGAAGAACACGCAATGTGAATGTGTGCTGTGCATGTATGACTTGCCATGTCCATGCATTGATATCCCCTCATCTGCACCCGCACAATAGAAACCCAGCCACCCACCTGTTTCACAGAATCCACGCATCCCCACGCCTGTCCCACCCTGCCTGCAGACGCGCCCCGGCGCGCCCGTGCTGCCGGCGCTGCAGCAGCTGCCACCCACCTTCCGGCGCACCGTGGGGCAGTGGACCTGCGAGTTCTGCGACAACGTGAGTGGGGGTACTGGTACTGTGCACAAGTACTGTACTGCGAGCTGCGTACTGCGGAGCCAGGGGACCTGTCAGAGCGGGATACCATGTGCGCACAAAGTGGGCCACCTAGCAGCCTAGCTCTCCCTCTTGCCGCTCCCTCCTGACACTGCTGCCGCTGCACCTTCTATTGCTCCACCCAACCGTCAGTCCCTGGGGCTGAGCTCTGGTGTGCTGTGTGCGCCCGCCTCCTTCCCACCCCCACCCTGCCCGCCCCCTGCCCCCCCATGTGCCCTTGCTCCCTGTGCAGGTCGAGTCGCTGCGCGGCTTTGGCTCCTCCAACCGCGAGTCCCTGGCTGAGCTGGTGTGGGCCTTCTTCGAGTACTGGGCGTGGCGGCACAACTACAGCCACGACGTGGTGTCCATACGCGTGGGCGGCTGCCTGCACAAGGACGACAAGGACTGGACGCGGCGCATCGGCAACGAGCGCCACCTGGTGAGAGGGGCCAGTGTGGTGCGCGTGTTGTTGTGTTGGGACAAGAGGGGGCATTGTGGGGAGTGGACGCGGCGCGTAGAGAATGAACGCCACCTGGGCCGTGTGTGTGAAGTGGAGGGGATGCTGTGTGTGTGGCGCAGGGTGGTCGGGGAGCTGGCAGGGTGGGGAAGGATGCAGCAGGGTGGGGAAGGATGCAGCAGGGCGGCGCAGGGGCAGGGCGAGGAGAACGGCAGCGTCGCATTGGAGACCCTTTTGAGCTCACCCGTGCAGCCCTCCTGCCTCCTCTCATACCCAACTCCAACTGGCCCTCGCCATTAACGTCACTCTGCGCCCTGCGTTACTTGCCCACTCCAGGTGTGCATCGAGGACCCCTTTGAGCTCACCCACGACCTGGGGCGCACCGTGGACCGCCAGACGCGCGCCGTGCTGCACAAGGAGTTCACGCGGGCGGCCACGCTGCTGCGGGATGCGGAGGACCCGCTGGATGCCCTCTTCTCGGCCTACCGCGTGGGACACCGCACGTAAACATGGAAGAAACTGCGGCCAATTAAGTACTGTGTCGGGCACCGCAGCCGAAGTCAAGATGATGCACCGGACCGTGCTGGCATGTGGGGCGGCACCGCCGTGTGCGCCCCTTCAGGGGGCGGCCAGAGACCGCAACCAACGCCAGGCCCGCGCGCCAGCCGCGCTGGGGCGCCCCCCGCTGCCATGCTCCCGGCGGGGGGCGCCCCTCGGGGCGCTTAATACAGATTGAGCACCCAAAACCAAACACACCAATCACTTAGAGGAGCCGGGTTTTTGGTTTTGTCACAGCAGTCATTCCGTCCCCCTAATCCGTCCCCCTCCCTTCCTCACCAGCCCGCCGGCCATGCCTGCCCTTTAGCGCGCACCCTGTTCACCTGGAACACACACCACGCGCTCTCCGCCCCTGCTGCCACGCTCCCGGCAGGGGCCTTTTCCGCTGCCAGCTCCTGCACAGCGCGGCACCCTTGTGTTAGAGGAGCTCCGGAAACCCATCACTACAGCACCTACACCACTGCCTCTTGCGTTTTGTCCCTGGCCACCTAGTGCCCCTTCCCACAGTCTTCTTGCCAAGACATGCAACCGATAAGACTGCCCAGCGCACGGCACCGCTTTGCACGCGCCGCCACCTGTAAAACACGCCCAAGGAGTTGCCACACAGCTGCGGGCACAGTCATGCGCAAGGTGGGGGCACAAGGCTAGGGGACCATAGCATGTGCAGCGCGCGGCCTTGTTACACCACTGCTGATTCATTCCATTTTGAGGCCAGACACTGCCTGGAACGGCGCAGCTTGGCACAGCCCAGCCTGGGCAGAAATCGGGAGGCGGGCTCAGAGGCAGTTGGGCGCGGCGAGTTCAAAGGAAGGTTCTTTCAAGGTTCTTTGCTTTGAAAGGTTGGGCTGGCGGGGCTCGGGGAGGATGTTGTGGAGGCAGGCTATGAAAGAGGGCACGCAAGCGCAACAAGCTTGATGGCATTCGTGCGCTGCTGTGATGTGCTGCAAGCAGTCGCAGCATGCTTTTGGGGGCAAGGCTCAAAGGGATCTGGGGGCGGTGATTGTCCCTCTGGCGGGCACACGAGTGTTGTGGCGATTCAGGCCCTTACGGAGACGGAGGAGGCTGCGCGGCTGCCTTTACAGGAAGTTGGGGGTGGTGATGTCGTTCTGCAGCTGGTACAGGCCCAGCGCCGGGCCCACAAAGCGGAAGAGGGCCCACCCCACGATGAGGCCTCCCACCGAGTACTTGGCCGCCTCGGTGCCCCAGAACAAAAAGCCGCGCTGGCCCATGTACAGCTGGGTGGCCTTCTCAAAGGGGTCCATCTCCTCCCACCCTGAAGGAGCGAGGGGAGGCAGTGAAAATAACATTGGGAGTTAAAGAGACAGTGAAAGCAGGGGGTGTGGGGGACCGGACCGGAGAAGGGCGCGGCAGACATGCTGCCCCTAGTACAGCTGGGGACGCCTTGTAAAGGAGATCCCACCCTCAGCTGGCGACGCCTTGTAAAGGAGATCCCACCCTGCAGGCAGCCATGGGGCAGGGCAGATCGCACCCAGCACAGCACAGCACAGCACAGCACAGCACAGCACAGCACAGCTGGAAAGCTCACCCTCGGGGAACAGCTGGCCTTTCTTCCACTCGGGCATGCCGTTTGCAGAAGTCGTCTGCAGCAGGGAGGCAGTGCACCAGCGCCAGTCAGTGCCAGTCAGTGCCAGCAGCAACCGCAGCAGGACGGCAATGGGCGAGGATGCTAAAGAAAGCACATGCGGGGCGAAAGGCTGCTGCCAATACGGCAGCAGTTCCAGGCAGCGCCAAACCGTCTGCCAACAAGGCGGTCCAGGGCGCTGCACCACAAGAAGCAGCGAGACCACCACACTGCCGCACGGGAGCGAGCACGCCAAAAGCCCGACACAGCAGCTGGCACTGCACTGCTGTGCCGCCACAGAGGCCGCCCATCTGCCCACCTGGGCACGGCGGGTGGTGCCCCGGAAGGCATCAGCCTGCTCTGCCTTCACGCCCTTGCGTGCTTTGGCTGCTGCCTCGAGCGCCTCCAGCCGCCGCTCATTCTCTGCATCCGTCTGCTCCTGCTGCTGCGGGGGCGGCGCGCCGCTGCCCTCCTGTGCACGCACAACCGCCGCTTGCCGCCGGCGAGCTGCAGCACGGGGTTCAGCAGTGGAGTCGGGAAGAGTTGCAGGGCTGTGATCCGGCGCTTATCCCGAGGGGGCGGTCAGCCGCCAGCGCCTGCCGCCTGTTGCGCCGCCATAACTACAACTCGCCCTCTACCGCCTGCCGCACCTGCTACGGGCCGGCTTCTGCTGAGTGGGACGGCAGTGAAGTAACTGCAGCTGGGCAGGGCGGCAGCCCTGCAGGCGCTGGCAAGAACCATGGTGCGGTGTGCTGGACGTCCTCTCCTTCAAGCAGACTGGGTTTTGGCTCACAGAATCGCAGGCTGCACAATGCGCGCTGCAAAGACATGGATTGAAGCGCGAAAAAGGGCGTACTGCATGCCTGTCCTGCTTCCCTAGCTCTGCCAAGCTCCGTGGTGAACCGGCATGTCTTCCCGTTCAAATATTCGACACAAAATGCACAGTGTGCCAGTTTCCAGCAGCCGCTGTGCGCAATGCGCCACGCCAACCGGAGTGCAACCTGCTGGGCGCCGAGCAGTTCGCCCGGCCTGCTCCGCCATGACTGAGAGACCCGCCACCACCACTGCAATTGAAACACAGCTGGAGAAGCAAGAGTGGCAGAGCAATGTGCGGTGAGCGTGCGCCGCCAGCGCCGCCGCTGCCACCGGCCCGCCGCTGCCTGCTCAGACTCTTTTCAGCTAAATGGGAGGCCAGTACTCTGTTCAGCTAAATGTAAACCAGGATGCTATGCCAACGCTTCTCCCGTGAACACGGATCATGTTTGCATGATGTCACACCGGTTTTGATATGCAGGAACCTGCAGGGGCGGCGCAAGCACCGGCTGTGGGAGCCGGTGCTGCAGGACCCGCCGCCGCTGCTTGGGGATGTGTGCGTCGTGCTCGTCTCACCCAAGGTAGCCAAGCTAACTAATGTGCACCCGCCAGCGCGCCTTGGGTGCTTAGAAAGCAGAACATAAGCATTGAAGCTGGAAATTTACGCAGCTGGCTGGAGTGAGGGCAGGTCAGCTGGCCTTGCAATCCTCTTGACGGCCTGGTCCCAGCTGTGGCCATCTGCCGACCTCCTCTCACGTGTGTCGTGCCCCTGGTGCTCTCTGCCCCTGCAGCGCCCCATCAGCGTGGGCACGGTGGCACGCTCCCTCAGCTGCTTTGAGTGCGAAGACCTGCGCATTGTGCAGGTGAGGTGCAGAGAGAAAGGACAAGGCACGCTGCACGCGCCCAGATTGCAAGTGTGTGCACTTTGGTTACCGCACACATGTGCCGTTGAGCATCCCGCCCGCCCTTAGTTATCATCGACCATGCCTGACACCCTGTGCCCTGTCCCCGCCTTGCCCGCCCGCAGCCTCGGTGCGACCACCTCGCGCGCAGCGGGCGCAACGGCTCCAAGGGCGCCCAGTTCCTGATGTGGCGGGCGCAGCAGCACGACTCCCTGCAGGCAGCGCTGGCTGATGTGGACATGGCGGTGGCCTGCACGCGCTGGGTGGCAGGTGCGCTGGGTGCAGAGATACAGCTTCCCCCCACCTCTGCCCTGCCCCTGGGCGCTCACTCCCCCGTCCTTCCATCAGGCATGCTTCCTGGCTGCCTGCCTGCTGGGAGAGGCTGTGCCACCACACTAGGGGTGGGTTTGCTGGCAGGGGTACGGCCTATTTTGCTGCTTTGGCATCTTCAGGCTAGGTACCTAGTATCAATTTCCTACGCATCCACCAGTGCAGGCCGGCCGAATGCGTGCCGCAGCATCGCCGAGCTGCTGGCAACGCCAGAGGTGGCGCAGCTGCTGGCCGCACCCAGCAGCTACCACAGCAGCAGCGGCAGCGACGGCTCTGCACCGACACTGCTGCCGTCCCTGCAGCAGCAGCAGCAGCAGCAGCAGCAGGCGGAGGCTTTGGCACCGCAGCGGAGGCGGCTGGCGCTTGTGTTTGGGCGGGAGGTGGAGGGGCTGCTGCCTGCAGAAGTGGATGCATGCGACTACACCCTCTCCATACCCATCGGACGGCTGCAGGGTGCGCTCTCAGGGCGGGGCGGGCAGCTCATGGCAGGGCAGAGACAGGCGGCAGGGTATGGCAGGGCGATGCGGGCACCCCGGAGCTACGCACAGGCAGGCGTGTGCATGTCAGGTTGTGCAGGGGCACTGTCTCCCGCTGCGCTTATCTGGACAAGCCCCCAAAATGGCCGCAGTTGTCCCCGGTGCAGACATCTGACATTGGCGCGCCCCCTTCCCCTGGCCCTCCCTCTGCCCTGCTCACCCCCTGCAGAGTCGATGTCTCTCAGCCATGCCGTGAGCGTGGTGCTATCCCGCCTGTTTGAGCTGCGCCAGCAGGCCAGCGGGTTTGCGCTGCCGCAGGGGGTGGGCGACCTGGCGGATGGGTACCAGGACAGCGGCGTGGAGCGGTGAGCTGGCCCCAGGCTGACCCACCCAGCGCCGTTGCGTGCAGCAGCCAGTGAGACCCCTGCTAGCCTCTGCTGCGCCGTGAGGAGCGGCGAGCAGGCCCCAAGCTGGCGCTCCGTGCTGCGCTGCTGCCAAGTGCAGCGGCAGGCAACCTTACATGATGTGCGCTTGCATCCCACGTCCTGTCCCCAATAGTCTGCCTTGCTTGTTATTTGTACGGACCCTTGCAATTCGTTAGTGGGCGGCAGGCACGCCAAGTGAGGGGTGCTGCCGGGGCAACAACGAGGCCTTCGTCCTTCCTAGAACAATGCCATAAATGAGCCATTTGAAAGAAACCTACGCTTACGCTTCGCATCTTAGATCTAGACTAAGCAGGGGAGAGAGCACATCAAGAAATCAAAACTGGGTAACAGTCGGTTGGTAGTTGGACAAGTACAGGGCGGGGCACACTAGACCGCCTAGCTGGCAGTGCACACATGCCGCAACTGCTGGGCTGCCCGGCCATGTGGCAGCACGGCGCTGCCAAGTGGTCAGAGCTCAGAAGTCGTCCAGCCCCAGCGCCATCTCCAGCGCATCGTCGATGTCGGGGAAGGCGATGTCGGGGAGGGAGAGGTCCCCCAGATCGGGCACACTGAGGCCTGCAGGCAGCGACAAGCAGGGGGCAGGAAAGCAGTGCTATCGCGTGAGAACAACCTGGCGTGCGCAACAGCTCGAGACAGCTGGCCAGCAGCTCGCCGCGTCCTAGGAAGGTAGGCTGACAGGTATGGCGCTGTGCTGCGTGCGCATGGCGCAGCCGAGCCAGCCTGCCGCGCACCCGGGTGCTTGGCCAGCGGCGAGGCGGGCGGCGTGGGCAGCACATCTTTCTTCAGTGCCTGCTCCACTCCGGGGGCGCCCTGCAGCCAAGGCAACAGACAGTTCAGGTCGAAAGCAAGCCCACATTGGTGGGTGAGACAGGCAGAAAAGTCGTGCCCGTGCTGCAGATCTTCAGCAGGATGACAACACCAAAGCTCTGTGCGTGGCCCAAGGGCAGCACCCTCCACGCCGGAGGTGAGCCCCCCACGAGCACGCTGCCAATCACCACCTGACCCGCTCACCCAGAGGGATAAGAAGTTGGGCAGCGCGCGGGCGGGGGGGAAGTTGGCCAGAGCAGCCAAGCGCTGCTGGATCTCTGCATCCTCCCGTGCCAGCCGGTCCTGCTCAAGCGCCTCCCAGCCCCGACCCGCCAGCCGCTCCACACCGCCCTCTGCCAGCGCCTCGGCCCGGCTGGCCAGCGCCGCTGCAGCCGCGGGCAGTGCCGCCGGCGCCGCCTGCTGCTGCTGCAGCATGAGCGCGGCGAGCTTGAGTGCTGCGGTGGGGCGCTGCGAGTTGGGTGCTGCCGCTTTGCTGTTGGTGATGTCGCCAAGCGCACGGCGTGCCGGCGCCGGCGCAGCACCTGCCGGCGTTTTGCCGGGTGCTGCGTTCTCGGCGTCAAAGCCGCCGCGGTTGGTGATGTTGCCCAGCGCCTTGCGGACCCCCTGCTGCGGGAAGCTGGTGGGCGCGGCCTTGCCCTTGAGCATGCCGCCCAGGCCCAGGCTGCCACCCAGCTCGGCGGGCGCCGCTTTCAGCGCCGCGGGGCGGTGCAGCGCCGCCAGCGAGTTCTCATCCTGCACGTAGGGCCGCAGCCCCTGCATGGCTGCGCGTCGTGCTCTTGATGGCAAGAAGCCCTCTGGCTTTACGGGCGAGGCGTTCAGCGGGGGTTGCGCGGGCAACTGCTGCTCCGGCCGGTCGAGGCTGCGCGACGTGCAGGCGGTTGGTACACGTTGCTGAAGGCACGATGATTCAGCTGGCGTGAGCTGCTCGCGCCTGGCCCGACTTCGGGCAGCACAGCAGGTGCAGCAGGGCGCACAGTCAAGTGCCTGCACCCGGCGATCTGACTGCAACCGGGCGTGTGCACGCGAACTAACAGCTAAGCGGACCTGCGATCAGCCCTGCCTGAGCCTTGAGCGTTGACCCAGCAAGCGTGTGCCTCCATGCTTTCGCAGGGGCTCCGCCCCCTGCAGCCCTGCCTGCTCACCAGGATACCAAAGGATGGGGGCAGCATTTGCAGCGCCCAGGACAGCAGAGGCAGCAACACAGGCAGCAGGCGGCGACAGCGGCGGCAAACGCGGGCGGCAGCAGAGCCCCCGCCGCCGCCGCCGCCGCCTCCGCCGCCTGGCAACCCTCGATGGCAGAAGCAGCAGCAGAGCGGGTTGATCTATGCTGGCACTCGCTTGGCAGCAGCAGCCATGGTCATCGCCGCAGGCTGGCCAATCGCTTCGACCGCCGCAGCGGCAGCAGCGCAGCAGCAGCACCCACCACCACCGGCGGCAGTAGCAGCAGCGGCTGGGCCCCGACGAAGACAGCTCCCTTGCAGAGTCATGAGCAGCAACAACGCCCAGCATGGAAGCAGTGACAGCAGCAGCAGCAGCAGTCCAGGGGCGTTTGCCTCGGTCGGCATCGGCGGCGGGGCTGCAACAAGCTTCAAGAGCTACCGTGCGTTTGATGTGGCAGGGTTCAAGCTTGCAGGGCTGCTGCAGCAAGTGCTCAGCGCACACATTGCGCTCAAGGTGAGCAGAGGGTCCCCTTGCACCTCTTCTGCGGAGCTTGCACAGTGCTTGCCCGCCTGTAGCATCCGCCGCCTGCATGGAGGGGCACCGCCTGCTACCGCCACCAGCTGGGTGCAGCTCGTGCCTCACCGCCTGCCCTCTGCCGCTCCCTGTCCGCCTGGCCTGGCCTGCTCCCTGTGCAGATAGTGGCGCTGGCCCTGGTGGGAGCACCCATCATCTGGGCCTGGGGCTGCCTCTATGCCGCAATCACAGGAGCACCCATCAGCCTGGGCGTCTTCAAAATCGTGAGCCCGGCTGGCCACTTGCACTGCGGCAGCGCAGCCCACGCGGGCACTGCCATACCACTTGATGCCTGGCCTGCCTGCACCTGGTACTTTGGTCAGCTGGGTGCACCTCATCCATGCTTGCCCAAACACCGGCCCTGCTGCTGCTTCCTTGCCATGCAGTACACGGTGGTCCTGCGCGCCCCGGGCGCCCGCGTGACGGAGGAGACCAGCCTGCCGGCGGCGCTCATCATCAACGCAGGTGGGGGCTTGCCTGTGGCTGAGCACTTTCTAATCTGTGTTGTGTATGTGTCTCTGTCGAAGCAGGGGTTGAGGTGCGGGGCACCTCCTGACCTGGGCGCCAACCCGTGCTAGCCCTTGACCTGCCTGGGTCATCAGTAAGGGGCTCCTCCCTCCACCGCTGACATACCACCTCCCCTGCCCTCTGGTGACCCCCTCCCACTGTGGTCCACACCTGCAGCCTTTGTGATGGGCATGTTCTCCTTCGCCGTGCTCATCGGTAAGCCATGCCGGGTGCATGCACAGTCTGACAGGGCAGCGGGGCAAGGAAGGCGCCCGCCGGCGCCCAACCTAGCAGCTGGATGCTGCTGCATGGCAGCGTCCCGCTGCTTGGGCTCCATTCTCCTGCTTTGCCCAGCACAGCATGGCAGGCCAGTGACACGCATGTGCCCTCCTCCCCTGCTGTCCTCACCCTGCTTGCAGGTATCGTCAGCGAGGAGATCAAGAGCAAGGTGGGGGCCACAATCAAAGCACTCCCAGTACTTTCAAACTGTTAATTACATGAAGCACGTTTGGTACAGCTGACATCAAGAGACAAGTGGGGTTCCCACGGAGGGTCTGGCCCTGCCCTGCCCTTTTTGCCTTGGCGCATTCATGCTGCTGCCACTCGTCCCACCCTCCCCCTGTGCTTACCTACCATGGATGCCCTCTCTGCTGCGCCCGCAGCTGAGCGCGGTGCGGCGGGGCAACATCCCTCTGGCCATCGCCGACCACACGCTGATCTGCAACTGGAACCGGCAGGCCCCGCTGCTGCTGCGCCAGATGGCTACCAACGGGCATGGGGACAGCAAGATGCTGGGCAGGTGGGTGCAGGGGTTGTGGTACGAGGGGCAACGGGAAAAGGGAGGCACGCTGGGTGCTGCCCCTGATGGCAGCAAACGGTCAGGAGGACAGCAGGATGTGTGGCCGGTGGGGGACGCAGCAAGTTGCTGGGCGATGCATGCAGGAGGCTGGTGTTTGGGGGGGCAGGGCAGGTCGGCAGGCCACGCAGGGGTGCAGGGAGAGGAGAGGGCACACACCTGGCAGAGAACGTCGCTGCACTAACATGTGGGAGGCACTGCGGAAATGGTACAGAGCCGAATGCGCTGCCTTGCCTGCCAGGTGCCTCTAGCTGCAGTGCATTGCTCCTGAAGTCACCCCTGGTTGCTGCTCGCTGCAGGAACATAGTGGTGCTGGCAGACCGCGACAAGGATGAGCTGGACGCTGACGTGGCGCGGCAGCTGCAGGGCAGCGGGCTGCGCTACGTCACGCGCCGCGGCGCGCCGCACTCCGCCAAGGTGCGGCAGGCATGGGTGACACCTCCAGCCAACCAGGCAGCCAGCCAGCCAGCCATTCTTGCTGGCAGTAAGATGGTTGGGGCGCGGCTGTCGGCAAGCCCGTCACCTCTTTTCTATTCCTCGCACCACTTTCACCCTGGCCTGTTGTGCAGCACCTGTCATGCAAGCATTCACCCCAACTCTGCGCCGCTTCGTGCACCGCGTCCTCTCATGCCTGGCGGGGGCAAGGGTTGCTCGGGATTGCCAGGCTTATGTCCTTCTGCTCCTCTCTTCTTGCGTGCCGCAGGATCTGGAGACGGTGGCGGCGGCGCACGCCAAGACAGTGATCCTTTTGCACCCTGACAGCGACGCCTCGGCCGAGGTGCACAAAACGGCGACGCTGCTGGGACTGCAGAGCTGCCGGGTGCACCCCTCCACCACCCTGCAGCGGCAGCGCGTCGTGCTGCAGGTGGGCCAAATGCCGCCTGGCGGCTTAAAGCCTGCCTGCCTGCTCGCTGTATTCTTGCTGCCACGCACGCTGCTTTGGCAGTGCGCCTCGCAGCCGGTGGGCTAGAGCTGCCTGCCTGCTAGACAAACGGTTGCCTGCCTGCCTGCCTGCCTGCACACCTGCCTGCCTTCCCTGCCGCCTGCGTGCTGCTCTGGTGCGCTGCCTCCATGAGCACCCCGCTGCACCCTCCTCCATCCTTCCCGCTCTCAATCCCCTCCATCCCCCTTCATCCCCGCAGAACCCGGAGGTGTCAGCGGCAGCAGCGGCCAGCCCAGCAGACCGCGCCAACCACACCATTGCCAGGGTGGTGCAGCGCTCTCTGCCGGCCTCGGCAAACATCAAGCTGGTAGAAGTGAACGGTGAGCAGGTGGTGCAGAGTTGGGATGTAATGGAGGGTCGTTGACAGAGTGGGGTGGTGGACAGTGCGGGAGCAGGAGGCACAGGTGGAGATGGAGGTGAACGGTCAGGGGGCAGGGGCGGGGGGAGCAGTCAAGGTCTGGAGCGGGGTACAGGTCGTTGGTGGTAGGTGTGGGGCGGTGAGGGGACGTGGGCTGGGTGGGACAGAGGAGCGATGAGCAGAGGCTGGCTAAAGTGTCGGACCGCTACGGACACAGCATGCACATTTGAACAGTTGGCCTGCTTGCCCATGCTCCTCGAATGCCGATTCCCTTTCCTTAAACCCCGCCCTGCAGGCCACCGCAACATGGCGCGCCTCATCGCGCAGAGCGCGGTGCAGCCGGGCGTGAGCACGATCCTGGGGCAGATTGCGCAGTCGGCCCCCGGGGCCCCCGACTTTCATTTGGTCGACCTGTCGGAGGTAGTGGGCCCCAGCGACCGCAGCGCGCTAGACCAGGGCATCACATACCAGGTGGGTGGACAGGCGGGTGGTGGTCAGTGGTTGCATCGCTCGAGGGAAGGGAAGAGTTGAGCACCAGCCGCATGAGCGCAGCTGCTGAGCTGCCACATGCTGGTTCTGCGCGTACTTGGCCGTGCCTCGTTTGATGTCCCATGCCACTCGTGCGCCACCCTGCCCCCCGTCCGGGCGCTGCTCTGAGCCTGCAGGCGGCACGGCGCAAGCTGTCCAACGCCGTGGTGTGCGGCTACATCTCCCACGCCGACCGCACCACGCACCTCAACCCGCCCGACTCCCGCACCCTCAGCCGCTCCGACAAGCTCATCGTCCTGTCGCACAGCAGCGCGCTGCAGCGCCCGCCTGCCGGCACCATCGTGGCCGGCCTGGACGTGACGGCGCTGCAGCAGCGGTTGGAGGCGGCGAACCCGCCGGCGCCCAGCCCAAAGAGCATTGTGGTGGTGGGCTGGTCGGGGCCCATGGGGGATTTGATGGTGAGACGAGGGGAGGAGGGTGGGGGTGGGGGGTGAGAACCGTGGGAGCGGCATTTTGCGGTGGGAGGCCGTGCTGGGGATCACAAGGGAACGTGGCCCTGTAGGGGAGCAGCAGAGCTCTTTGAAAGTGTGCAGTGGCACGGCCCGGAGCACGGACCGCCCCTGCACCGCTGCTGCACCAGTGCGTGCTGCTGCATGCAATGGCAACACTGCCCTCCACATTGTGCCCCTGCCCCTCCACACCAACCTCTGCTCCAACTGGTGTCTGCCCTGCCTGCAGGCGGGTCTGTGCGACTTTGCTGCCCCCGGCAGCGAGGTGTTCGTTGTCAGCAGCCAGCGCCCGCCCGACTTCCCGGGAGAGGAGGAGGAGGATGTGTGCAATGTGGGGGGACGTCGCCTGCAGTACATTGCTGGCGACATCCTGCAGGTGGGGGGAGGGGAGGTGAAGGTTGGGCGGGGACACTGTGGAGGGGGGGACAAGAGGGCAGGAGAGGAGCAGGCGTGGCTGGAGGTGTGCGGTTGTGTAGACCCAAGGGGTGTTGGCTATAGGGCGTACAGCGGGTGGGTGGGTGCAGTGCTTTGATGCATTGTTTGCACGGGTCTGAGGTTGAGGGCGGGCAGCGAGGCGGCGGCCTTTTGCGCCGGCAGCCCAGCTGGCACGCCATGACGACTGTGCCCTCTCCCATGCCCCCTGTGCTGCCTTGCAGCGCGAGGCATATGAGCGTGCCGGCGTGGCCTCCGCCAATGCCGTCATCCTGGGCAGCCTGCAGGTGTGTGCACGCACTCTTACTGTACATGCAGGTTGTATTATCGCTGTGCACCTGCCCAAATAGCTGTGCTGCACCATTGCTTGCTGTCATTTGCCCCGCGCCGGCCACATGTTCAACCCTGTTCGATGTCGGCATCCCATTGAGGCCTGGAGGGCTTGAAGCCATCAATCACTGGCCTGATTGAGACCGGTCCCGGTGGTACCGCTGCAGGCGGAGGATCTGAAGGATGCCGATGCCAGAATGCTGACCAGTCTGCTGATGGTGCAAGACATCGTCAACTCGCACGCCGCCGGCAGCACCACCGCCAGCAGGCGGCAGCCGCACATCGTGGCGTGCGTGCAGTACCCTGGTGAGGGGGCCGTATTAAGCAGTGTGTGTGCGTGCAGTACCCTGGTGAGGGGGCCATCCCAGCGGTGTGTGTGTGTGCAGTACCCTGGTGAGGGGGCCATCCCAGCGGTGTGTGTGTGCATCGTGGGCGCGTTTGTCGGAGGTGGGGATGAGTGTGTGGGGTGTGGGAGGGCAAGGGGCAGCAGCAGCTGCTGTTTTCAGGGGCTACCTCCTGGCTGCTCATAATGCCGCTGGGCTGTCGCCCATGCCGGCTGAATGTGACTTTTGAGGAGTCGTAAAAACAGGTCGAGTGCCAGCACGGAACCTCTGGCACCTCCTTGCATCCGCCCTCTGCTTGTGTGCCCTGCATGCACGCTGGCTGCCCGGTGACCTCTGCTCACATGCTGTGCCGCAGAAATGGTGCACATGGCCACCCGCATCCTGATGGAACGTGTCTGCCCACCTGCTGCTGCTGACCCCCTTTTGAGCGCCGTGCTGTGCTGTGCCATGCTGCGCTTGCAGAGACGGTGCAGACGGCCACCCACATCCTCACAGAGCTGGCCTGCCCACCTGCCTGCCCTTGGCACTAATGCTTGCTGTGCTGTGCTGTGCTGCGCTGCAGAGACGGTGCAAACGACCACCCACATTCCCACAGAGCCGGTCTGCCCACCTGCTGCACTATTGCTTGCTGTGCTGTGCTGTGCTGCGCTGCGCCTGCAGAGACGGTGCAGTCGGCCACCCACATCCTCACAGAGCCGGCCTGCCCAACTGCTGCACTAATGCTTTCTGTGCTGTGCTGTGCTGTGCCATGCCGTGCTGCGCTGCAGAGACGGTGCAGACGGCCACTCACATTCTCACGGAGCTGGCCAAGTCGCGTGTGACAGCGGAGCTGCTGCAGCCCGGGGAGCTGGTGTCGGGCATGCTGCTGCAGGTACTGCGGGCGATATACAGTATATGTGTATATATGTACATATATATGTATACATATTATACATATGTATATATACAGTATATATATATATACCATGGCTGCAGCAGCTGGGCCTTGGGGCGCTGGTCTGGCGGGAGACTGCGCTGCTGGCAGCACTGATTGCTGCGCGTCTGCCTGCCCACCTGCCTGCTCTGTCTGCATGCCTTGGTGGCGCCGGCGAAGATAAGACGTATTTCTTCTTTCTTTCTTTCTTCCCCCTGCTCATGCGCACAGGTGGCCCATGAGCCAGCCCTGGCCGCTGCCCTGTCGGAGCTGATTGACAGCTGCAAGGGCAACGAGCTGTACCTGCGCCGGCCGGAGCGGTACGGGCTGGGGGGAGGCACCCACACATTCGCCGAGGTGGGTGGGGTGGTGGGTGTGGCAGGGGCAGGGGCTACGGTGCTTGTGCGTGTGCATGACGTGCAGGGTCCCGACGGTTTTGGGCAAAGCTAGGGTGGACGGGTGTGGTGCAAATGCTGCACAGGAGAGTAACGAGTTGAGGTGCGAAACAAGTAAAAACCCTCAACCCAATACCCTCGTGAATCTGCATCGTGACTTGTTCATCATGTCACCTTTGGTTTCAAAACTTCTCCGTCCCGGCAGGTGCGCGAGCTGGCGCGGCTGCGCAACGAGACAGCCCTCGGCTACATGGCTGCCGACGGGCGGCTGGTGCTGGTGCCGGACGCCGACTCGGCGGCCCACTACAGCCGGGAGACACGCATCGTGGTGCTGTCTGAGAACTAGTGCCATCACCCCGCTTCAGACATGGACCTTCTGACGCTGGCGCGGCTGCCCAAAGCTGGCGGGCAGCCTGTGCTGGCGTGCGTCCGCAGGCGTAGGGAGCCCACTCCACTCCCCAAGGAATGAATAAAATGCATGGCTCAATCGCAACCCCGATCAGTAGGAATGAATGAATGCACTTTTGGCCAGCCTGCCTGGCCCCGCCCATAATGCTCGCCTGTCCCACAAGATGCCGGCCACGTGCTGGCTGCCGTGCCGCTGGCCGCCCTCCATCCTGGCACCGGGGCAGGTGGTCACGGCCTCTCTGGCATTTTCAAGTACCTACTTAGTCACCCCAGAACACTGCAGTTACCGTCGACCCTTGTCCCCTTCGAATCCTGCTGCTGCATACTTGCTGCTGCGTCTTTTCCCAGGCTTCTTTGATCCCCTCGCAAGCCACCTGCCCTGCCAAAACCCAACCCATCTGATTCATGCGACACCGCCTTTTGCTCACCCTTGCGTTCGTCTTCCCCGTCCCTATGCCACCCAGTATCCAGTACTTCCTATTCAAGTAGCACTCCCATGATACTCTGATCCCTCTGCTGCCGCTCCTGGTGTCGAGCTCTACCTTCTGCTTCCGTCTGGTATTCAAGTACTCTATCGACTTTTGACTTGCAAGCTTTACAACAACCTCAGTGCACCTCAGTTCCATCTGCACTGCACAGCGCACTAAAGCAGCCAGGTCTGGCCTGGCCTGCCGGCCGGCCCGCTCGCCCGCTCACGCCTGCTGCTCTGAGGCGTGCCCCGTGCCGGCAGTCCTGTCGCGCTGACTGCCTGCAGGCAGCAAAAGGCAAGAGCGGGCGGGCAATGGGGTGGGCTGTTGAGCTGGCGGGGTGGCATGCAGCGGAAGGAGTGCAGCAGCGGGAGGCGGGCGACTGGCAGGCACACCCAGTGCCTTCAAGCGTCAGACATGAAGGCCTCCTTCAGGGGCCTTGCAGATTTCATACCCGCGCCATGCAGTTGCAGGCACGCATCAGGCTTACAAACTGCCCTCCTTCCACCCCGCTCCAGCCCGCCGCACCTGACTCGGGCGCATTCTCCTGCGCGCTCTCCCCCTTCTGCACATATGGAAGGCATGGCAAGGCAAGGCAGCGGGAGGGTCGGATGTGGGGACTATTGG
Source organism: Micractinium sp. NFX-FRZ (assembly GCA_029339195.1). NCBI lineage: Eukaryota > Viridiplantae > Chlorophyta > Trebouxiophyceae > Chlorellales > Chlorellaceae > Micractinium > Micractinium sp. NFX-FRZ. The sequence goes on from JAPTJF010000287.1 coordinate 64,548, forward strand.
GCAGGGAAGAGGGGGAGGGTGGCGAGGGCAGTACCCGATAGGGCAAGACGAAGAGGTGCCAAGCAGGGTGGGCGGTTGAAAAGGCGCTGCACCCAGCAACTTCTTGGCTAGCTCCTGGCACAGGTTGTGACCCACATTGAGAGAACGGTCCGCCTAACGCCGCCGCTTCATCTCTTGCTGAATGTTGCGTCGGATGCCCAACGCCCGCCCACCCGCCCCGCCCCGCACCTGCCTGCTCATCATCGGCCCTGTGGTTTGTGACTTCACACCCGCCTGCTCCGAGGGGCGCTCAGTGCCTGCCTCCGGGGCGGCTGCTGCCTCCTGCATTTGCGTTGGAGTGAGAGCAAATGTGAAGGAGCAGAGGGACGTGAGGAGAGCCGGGTGCTTACCCCGAGCTGAGGGGCGAGCGGCGCGCGCCCTGGGGCGCTTGGAACTGGCTGCTGATGGCCGGCAGGCAAGCAGGGCGAGGTCCAAGGCAGGCAGAGTGAGGCGGCAGTCAGGAAGAGGGTGCCTACCCCGGCAGCCTGGGCGGCGGGCTCCTTGCTGGACATTGTTGTTGCTGGATCGGGTAGGAAGCAGATGGCCGTTACTGTGAAGGGACAGGGAGGGGACAGGGCCGAGGGAGCAGGCACCCATGATGATGCTCACAGCTGCTTTCCAGTGCCGCTGGCGGCATGCGGCAAGCGTGGCGGGGGAGGTCAAGAGGCAGGGCCATCCCTTCCCCTTCTGAGCAACTAGTATGCCTTGCGCCCCGTGTTATATTCCAATTACCGACATTGGAGTCTCCTTACCGATACACCTCCGTGCAGCGGCCCCGCTTCCTGCGCACCATCTGCGATCGAGCCTGCGCCCGCTGTGGTGCCTTTAGGGCCTCCGTGTCGATCGCCGACATGCCCGAAGGTGGCGATAAAGCAAAGGCTGCGGCCGCAAGCAGCGCCTACGGCAAGGGCAAAGTGCGGCCGCGCAAGAACCAGCCCAGCGTGGTGCAGGCGGACGTGCCCCGGCTGACGGCAGTGTCTCACGTGTGAGTGACAGTCAGCGGCTAGCTCCCGAGAGAAGGCTCTAGGAGCTCAGCCCCACTGCCGCCGCCTGCCGCCGGCGGCTCGCCTCTTGCTCTTCTGCTGCCCCTGCTGCCGCCAGTGCAGATGCTGCAACTCTCGGCCACCCAGCTGGCGCATCTCTCTGTCTCGCACATGTCATTTGGCCCAGGCCGATCCAATCAGCACCAACCACTGCATCCCCCCGCCCTATTGTCCCGCCCGTGCAGGGATGCGGAGCACGGCGAACGCGAGGGCGACCCCCGCCCACGCTACAGTGAGCAGCAGGTCGACGGCTGGGTGGACTATGTTAGGCTGGACAGCCCCCAGAGCGTGTACACCGCACTGAACAAGCTGTGGGCGCACCAGCCGGTGCTGCTGCGCGGCGCGCCGCTGGCGGCGGGGCTGGTGGGCCGCTGGAGCTTCCAGCAGCTGGTGAGGAAAGGAGGGAGGGAGGGAGGGAGGGAGTGTATAGAAAGAAGGGTGAGGAGGAGGAGGAAAGGTGCGGGTAAGGAATGGGTGGCAGCGGAGAAAGGGCCCCTGGGTCCGGGACAGATGGCGGTGGGGGAGAGCGGGCAGGCCCCCAGCGTTTGTGCAGCGACCCCCTCACATTCCACCGCAGTTGGTGGTGCCGTGCAGCTCTGCAACTTTGATCCGCACGCAACACCTTCTCAAGAATCCAGGCTTGCATTTGTCCTCGGGAAGTGGCAGCTCCCGACTTTGTCAGCAGGCTGGTATGTGCCAGGGTACATGCGCCCCAAGGTGACCATGTGATTTCCACCCAATTGCCGTCGCAGGCGGAGGCTGTGGGCGATGCCAGCAAGCTGCGCGTGCTGTGCTCTGACGCGCGGCGCAACCGATTCTTTGAATATGAGGATGCAAAGAACATTTATGGCGGGTATGTTACCTGCGCTTGAACATGCATCTGTTAAGAGACTTGTTTTTCACATGCTGTGGTGTTCTGAAGGAGTGGTGCAGTGCGGTGCAGTGTGATGTTGCGGGCAGTGCGTGCAATACCTACATCCCGCCACCCGGAGCTGCCAGTTTGTGCATGCTCAGGGCATGTCTCGGCCCGCCTCTGAGCAGCCCAGCCCAGCGCACCAGCCACGACCCCGCTGCCCACCCGGCCCTGCTGTCACCCCCCGACTGCCTTGCCAGGGTGTACCATGTGCGGGAGCCGGAGACGCAACGGCTGGAGATGAGCCTCCCCGACTTCGCTCAGTGCGCGCGGCAGTGGCGCGCCCGCCGCCTGTATCTCAGGGTGGGTGGGCGGCAGTGGCTGCAGGGGAAGAGTATGGCCGGGCCAGACGGTGCGCACAGGTGCAGGAGCACGGGGGGCGTGCACTTGCAAGCCACCAATTGTGGCGGGAGGCTGTTGTGCCTGCTCATACTACATCTGTACTCATCTTACAAGGATTGTGTGCATGACTGCCGTGCAGGAGACCGTGATGCGGTACCAGCAGGGGCAGCCGCAGTCCAAGGCCGCCGCCAAGGCAGCAGCAGCAGCAGCGCTCACAGCAGAGCAACCCAGCAGCACCGACGGGGCAGCAGCAGCCGTCCGGCCTCAGCTGGACCCCGGCAGCGCCTGCGCCCGGGGGCTGTCTGCTGACCTCCTCAACAACCTAGACTGGGAGTGGCTGTCTGGGCTGCTGCGCTCGCAGCGGTACGGCCCGGTACTGCAGGTGGACCTTGACGCCGGTACCGCCGGCGGCCTGCTGCCTGCGCAGTACCACTGCCAGGATCGGCTGCTGGCGCAGGTCACGGGGCGGCGCCGCGTGCTGCTGCTGCCCCCGGGGCAGGCTTTTGAGGGGCTGTACCCCTACCCCCTGCACCACACGTACGACCGCTATTCGATGGTGGACTTTGAGCAGCCGGATGCCGGGCTGTGGCCCAAGTTCAGCGGGGTGCACGGCGTGGCGGCGGTGCTGGCGTCCGGCGATGCGCTCTTTGTGCCGGCATACTGGTGAGCGGGGGCGGCACAAGTGTGTTGCTGCGTAGCGGTGAGTGGCTGGGTGGGTGTGGTTTGAGGTGTTTACTGGGCAAGGGAAAGTAGATGAGTAGATGATTGGAGCGGGGCGGGCTGGATGGTGCAGCAGTGTGGGCGGGGAGGGCCACAAGGCGCCGGCCACAGGGGTGGGAGTTTGAGCAGCCGCTGCGTGCGAGACTGAACCCATCATCCTGTTTCTCCCACACCTGCACTAAGGCCCTCCGCCCTCCCCCACGCCACCCTGTGTTTCCCCACCCTCCCCCTCCCCTCCCTCGCCCTCAGGTTTGTGCATGCGCAGCACTTGGAGGCGGAGTCCGTGGCCCTCACCCTGCACCTGCACCAGGGCATGCGGGCCCCCTCCCCCGAGGGCACCCCGCTGCGCCTGTCACGCGCGCTGGAGCAGCGGGTGGCGGACGTAGAGGGCCCGTCAGACGTGCGGCACTGGCTGCAGGTGAGGCTGCAACGGCTGCTGCACTGGCAGTGTGCAGCGATGGCTGTATGGACAGCTAGACTAGACTGCAAGTCAGGCAGCCGGCTGCAGGGCGGCTCCACACACCACTGGCAACCTGGGGGTGGCACCCCCAAACTGCACCCGCTGGCATGCTGCCGGTTGCACCGTTGCCCCTCCGCAGGACACCCCTACTTTATACCCTTCACAGCCAGCTAACCTCTCTGTCAACCAACCTTACGTCACCATTGGCACTGGGTGCAGGTCATTGGGCATGGAGAGGAGCACGCATGGATCGACCTGGGGACGGTCAGTGTTGGGAGGGGGTGGGCGGGAGGTGGGGGAGGGCTGCGCCCACGCCTGCTCTTCAAGAGACATGATGAGCAGACGGGCACCGCTGCCTGCCTACCCACGTTCCTCTGCTCGCTCTGCCTGTCTATACTAAGCAGAGACAGATGTACCCTGCATTCCGGCTGCACCCTCTGCCCCACCCTCACAAACCCCACTCAGTTCCATTGTTCGCCTTCTCCTCACCCTTCCCCACTTGCCACAAGCACAGGTGCAGGGCTACCGGCGCGTCGAGCCCGTTTCCCCGCCAACCCTCCCATCACACCTCCTCCTCCACCATCTGAATGCGCAGACCTGTCGGGGATCTTGGCGCACCGCGCTTCTGCCAGAGCACCTCCCTCCCCCACGTGTGCCTTTCCCTCATATATCTTCGCCACACGCTTGCCTGCATATGCAGGTGAAGGGCTACCGGCGCATCGTGTTCTGCCAGAGCGTGCGCGACGACGTGGAGGAGGCGCTGGGGGCAGGGGCCTGGGCAGACTTGCTGCCCCGCATGTGCGAGGGGCGGCTGGTGCCCACGCCCTGGCTCAACAAGGTGTGCGGGGCCCTGGGAGCGTTGCGCAGGCATGGGTGGGTGGGCGTTTGCTGCAGCAACCTGCAAGCTGAATGCCTCGTGGTGTGTGGCCAGTCTCCCTTGCCCACCACGTCTCCAGAAAGGGCCAGAAAAGCACGCCTGTACGTGCGCGCCAATGCCTGCCTGCCTGCCCGCCCGCTCCCGTGCCTGCTGGACACAACCCGCCCATATGCCGCCCCGCCTGCCTAGCTGTGGCAGCCTCACCTTAGCTCCCCACATTACCACCACCCCACCCCACCCACCCATGCCCGCAGGACTTCTGCGAGCCGCTGTACCTGCTGGACAAGCTGCTGTATCTCAGCCCCCTCCCATTCCCCTCCACTTCACCACATGACGTAACCCACCCGTGCCCGCAGGACTTCCGCGAGCCGCTGTACCTGCTGGACAAGCCGGTGGTACTGCAGGACACGCGCACAGACGAGGAGCGGCGGTACCCGGAGCTCTTCAGGTGCGCTGCAGCTGCCCCTGGGGCGGGCTGTGCAGGAAAAGTAGTAAAAGGTTTGCTTGGTGAGGGATGCATCCCCTGAAAAGGCATGTGCACTGTGCCACGGCTCAACCGCTGTCCACATGCAGTGCGCTGCCCCCATTCTTTCCAGCAGGGGCCGCTGCAGTTTGCTATGCTGCTCCCCGGAATGGGATGCGCACGTGCAATGGGATGCACACAGAGCTGCCTGCAGTCCCTGCCCCTGCCGGCCCCCCGGGCCCGGCCACTCACCCCTGGATTCCTGCCCACACTCGACCGCTTGGATTCTCTGCCTGAGCTCCGAGTCCCTGCCTGCCTGAACTGACTTGCTGCCAGAAATCCTTCCACCCCCACTCAGCCCGGCTGTCACCCTGCCCACTCAACCCGCCCGCTCTGCAGGGCCAAGCTTGAGCAGGAGGGGTGGACCGTGCAGCCCACAGTGAGCACGGTGCCCATCCCAGGCGTCAACATGCCAAAGAATGCAGACTACCGCACCCTCTAGCCGGCATGGCTCCGCCGTCAGTGGAGAGGCAGTGCCGTCCCTCTGCTGCCGCTGTCAGCTGGGGGCGGTCGGCACACAAGTTGGCAGTTACAGCGTGCTGTGACATATTGCAGTTACAAGCTGCGCTGCCTGGGCGAGCTGCACTGCCCAGCTGGCTCTGGAGCAAGCGGCGCTGCTTTGGCTGGCTCTGGAGGGGAGGGGTGATCCCGTTGGTACCGTGCCCATTGCAGGCGCACACACGCCCCTGAACGCAGGCTGCTGCGCAGTACAGCCGGCACCTGAGAACAATGCTATGCCTGCATTGGGTGCAATGAGCACGGGATATGTACGCACTCAGAGAAGAGGCGCCCCACCTGCCTCTAGCCAGGCCTGTGGCCACCCTTGCAGTGCCTACCACGGCCCACCTGCCTCGCCTGTTGAAAATTCACAGAAGATTCACACGTGACTGAATGAGATTTGATGTATCATGCAGCATGTTGCAAGATGCCTAGGGCACAGGCAGAGAGACGTATTGCGATGCAGGTGGGGTGCCAAGTGTTGAAAGAATGCAACGAGAAATGGAGAGACGGGCGGTTACGGTAGGAGCAGTAGGGACGGTGGGCCAACAGCAGGGATGCCGGAAGAGCAACGTCATGAAAAGAAGGTGTCGTGCGTGTTCCTTTGACTTTACTTGCTGACGCTGACGACAGCAACCCGTGGCGAGCTGTTCTTGCGAGAGGTGCCCCCCTCTTCCAAGCTCTCCGTCAGGTGGCCATTTGTGCTGCCCCCTGGCTGCTTCGCTTGCTGCTTGCCAAAGCAGGGCAGGCAACCTCTGAGCCCCTTCTTAGGCTGCCCCACCTGCAGCCCGTCTGCCGCCAGGGCATTTGCTGCACGCTGCGTCGCCGTCACACGCTCCTTCTTCTTGCCCTCGGGGAGCATGCTGCGCGGGAGGGCAGCGGGCACAGCAGGGGCGGTGTCAGCAACAGTAGCAGGTGGGCCGGGCGCGGGGGAAAGCAGGCGGAGGAATGACACGCGTGCACTCGGTGCACTGCTGTCATGGCACCGGCAGCGAGCGCCCAGCCGCAGAGTGCCAGGTGGCACACGCCTGGCGGCTGCGGCCCTCGTGGCGAGGCAAGAGCTTGGGGGGCGCGCTGCCCTGTGCGGGGTGACCACAGCAGGCCTCAGCAGGCTCACGAACCGGCCAAGGTGACCACCGCGTGGCTCAGCATGCTCACCGTGAGATAAACTTGACCAGCAGGTTGAGTGGGATGGAGCCGGCGCCAATGGCGATGGCAATCACCCACTCCAGCCCGCTCTGCCGCTCCACCTTGAACACGCCGCCCAGCAGGAACATGAGGATGACCTGCGGAGGAGGGGGAGGCGGGGGGGCACGGTGCCAGCTCAGCCTTCGTGTCCAAAGCAACAGGGCCGTGATGTGCCGTGCCAAATGCTGCGGGGTGGAGAGAGGGGAATAGCACGCTGCCAGTGCAGCTCAGAGTGTCCAGGGCAACAGGTCACAGACGGGCCGTGACGTGCCGTGCCACATGCTGCGGGCAGTACTGCCCCAGCGACCTGCCTTCCCTTCCCCGCCTTCAGTCGCTGTGAGCAGCACAGGCTCCCATCTGCACAGCACGCAAACTGCCTCAGCAACCCTCAACTCGCCTGGAAGCCGCAGATGAGCACCCAGACCACCCAGAAGATGTGGGAGGCAAAGATGCCGGCAAAGATGTTGTACTCGTTCTCAATCTTGCGCGCATTCAGCATGTTGGCCATCTGCAAAGGCGGGGGGGAGGGGCGCGGCTTGCGAGCGTTCATACAGGATGCCGGGACTACGGAAAAGGTGCGATGATTCTGTTCCTTTGCGCGCGCTCAGGATGTGGGCGATCAAGGCGGGCAAGGGCGCGGTGAGGGGAGGGGAGGAGTGGCGTGAGTGCGGGAGGGGCAGCCGGCCGCCGGCGCTGCATGCCGCACGCATGCACGGAGGCTGGCAGGCAGGTGCGAGGCGCCGAGCCAAGGGGGCGTGCTGCGTGTGCTGTGCTGACCTGGCACCAGATGAACGTGTTGAACACCATGCTGTTGGTTTTCTTCTGGGCGTCCTCCCGGGCGTGCTCATAGTCCTTGTCCACCTGCATCAGGGGGGTTGGGGGGTGGGAGAACAGACCGAGGAAGGCAGCAAGTGGGTGGGGTGCGGATGGGTAGGGTGGGTGGGTGGGGTGGAGGAGGCGGACCGGGGAAGGCGGCAGGCAGGTGAAGCAGGTAGGCAGAGCGCAGACCAAGGGGCAGGGGTGTGGCCGTGGACTGGGCGGGACGACCGGGCCTGCTGCCAGCCTCGTGCAGCCGAGCTCCACGCAGTTGCAGCCCCCCATTCACACACCTCACATCCCTTCAATCAATAACTTTGAACTGAAACCGCAAAAGAAAGAAAACACTCCCTCCCACCTGCGAGTAATAGTCATCAATTGCATCGTAACGGCAGTTGGTGGTGCCCTCCGGGCACAGCGCGTCGCGCTCCGGCTCGTCAATGCTGCAGCTGCCATCCACGCCCAGCACGCACACTGGCGCCTCGCCTGCACACACACGGTGGTGGTGGGGGTGGTAGGGTCGTGGGGCGCCGGAGGGCGCCTAGTAAGCGCGCAGGTCGGGCTGGCAGGTCGGGCGCAGCAGGTCTGGGCGGAATGCAGACCAGGTCGTGCTCAGTGCGGGAGCAGAGGGCCGTGCGCGCCGTGCCGTGCCTGGTTGCAGGCATGGCCCCTGGGCACTGCCGCGCAACCCAGCCAGCCAGGCCCTTGCCGGCTCCCCACACCGCCCACCACCAGTGCCCTGGCGGGCGCCCCTCCGCACACACACACACACAGACAGCCACACACAGACACACAGACGCATGCAGATGCAGAACACAGACACACACAGACAGCCACATACAGGCACATACAGGCACACACACGCACACACGCACCGGGCAGATAGTAGGTGCTGCAGTCTGTTGGGCCGCCGCCGGTGACGCCGGGGGTGCAGCAGAAGCCGGGGACGGTGTTTGCCTGGAAGTAGTCGCACTGGGAGGGGAGCTTGAAGGCGTCCAGCTGGGCGGGCATGCCGTAGAAAATGAGGAAGAGCCAGAAGCACTGCGGGCCAGGAGGGGGGGCAGGCGGGGGAGGGAGGGAGGGAGGGGTGCGGCAGGTGAGGAGGGCCAGCGCTGCAGAGCGGGAGGGTGGGTGGGAAGGATACAGAAGGAAACACACTAGAGAGGTACAGTCGGAAGCGGGGGGTGACGACGCGCTATGCGTGCAGCACAATCGTGCTGCTGCAGCGCTGCGACTAGGTGGTAGTAGTGGCGCTACGGCCTGGCAGAAGCCCTGCCAACATTGCTGCTGCAGCCCTGTAACCAGTAGTGGCAGCCCTGTAGGTGGCTGGCCCACCTGGTAGAAGCCCTGGGTGAAGATGAAGCGCCACATGTACTTGGAGATGAGGGGCTCGTCGCGGCCGTGGGGCTGGGCGTCCAGCAGGTCGGGGGTGGGGGCCTCCGTGGCCAGGGCTGCAACGTGGGCAGGGAGGAGGGAGGCGGAGAGGGAGGTGAGGTTGAGGTAGATGTAGAGAGGAGGAGGGGAGAGGAGCGGGGCAGGAAGCAGGCGAAAAGTATGGTGCTCACCCAGCGTCGCCTACAACAGACGCTGCCTACATGTCGACCCACAGATCAAAGCAGTAAGTGCTCACCCAGGGCGGCCAGCGAGTCCATGATGAGGTTGACCCACAGCAGCTGCAGCACGTTGAGCGGCGTCTCCCCGCTGGTCACAGCAGCGATGAAGGCGATGATGAGGGCAACCAGGTTGATGGTGAGCTGCAGGGGGGAGGGTGGGGGGCGGGTCGGGGGGGAGGAGAGATGGGAGGGAGGGGCAAGGGTAAGGTGTGGAAGAGGGAGGGCAGAGGTGGGGTGCGCTGGCGTCCGAGAAGCTAGCGCTGCCATGGCATGCGCCACCATCACGTCAGCAGAGTCTTGAACGCAGCAGCAGCAGCAGCAGCGGTCACGGCCCAGCAGCGGCAGCGATCGACAGCACAACCAGCCCACGCACCTGGAACTCCAGAAACTTCCTGCCAAAGGGGGAGCGTGGGGGGTGGTGCAGCGGGGTTGTGGGAGGGCAGATGTGTCAGTGACAAGTGCACGGGCTCTGGCCCACAGGGGCAGGGGGCGGGAGGAGCGGCAGGCACACGGTATGCACACCAGTTCTTCATTCAGCCTTGTCCACAATCGGCCCTGCCCTGCCCTGCCGCCCTGCCCCACCTGATGTTGGTGAAGACGGAGCGGCCCCAGAGCACTGCCTTGACGATGGATGAGAAGTTATCGTCCATGATGACAATGTCGGCCGCCTCCTTGGCCACCTCGGTGCCTGCAGGGGAGAGCAGGGAGAGGAGGGGGAGGCGGAGCGTGGTGGGCAGGATGCAGCGGGGCAGAGAAGCTGGAAGCGCCGATAGGGGCCAGGCACGAGGTGGTGAACCAACAACCAAAAAGGCAAAAGGAGGCGAGGTGTATGCGGGACGGGCGGGCACAGGGAAGCGGAGCAGGCACCGCGGGCTGGCTGACCTCCCTCCTCGTCTGCCTCCCCTCCCCTCCTCCACAGCCTGCCCTCCCGGTCCCAAATCCCCTCCCCACACGGGCAGCCCATCCCCCACGGACCTGCAATGCCCATGGCCAGGCCCACGTCCGACTCCTTGAGCGCGGGTGCGTCGTTGGTGCCGTCCCCCGTCACCGCCACCACCTCTCCAATCTTCTTCAGCGTCTGCACCAGGATGTACTTGTCCTTGGGGGAGGAGCGGGCCAGCACCTGGGGGGGGAGGCAAGAGGGTGGGAAGGTGCTGAAGGTGCTTGCGGTGGGTTTGAGCTGCCTGCGAGGGCCCAGCCGCCACCCAGCCATGCCTCACCACCTAATCAGATGAGGCAGCCAGCCAGCCAGCCAGCGAACCAGCGGGCAGGCCCCGCAACAGCTGCCCAGCCAGGGGCATGGGACACAACGGAACATGAACACACAAACAAAGGGCGCACCTGCAGCCTGGGCAGCAGCGGGATCAGCTCCTCCTCGGACATGCGCCGGAAGTCGGGGCCCTCAAGCGCAATGCCTCCCTCTGCACACAAACACATGCAATGCAAAGGGGTGAGGAGTACAACGGCTTCGAGCCAGTGGCGCCAGCGGAAGCAAGGCCAGGGGCAGAGATGCCCAGGAGAGGAGGGCAGGAGAGCAGCAGCACAGGTCTGCTTGAACGCCGCTGCTTAACAGGCCGGTTGTAGCAGCATGCCCGTCGACGTGCACCCTCCGCCCCACCTCTGCGCCTCCCGCCACCACGCTGCTCACCCGTCAGGATACCGCACTCGCGGGCAATGTGGCGCGCCGTGTGGATGTTGTCACCCGTCACCATGCGCACGTGGATGCCGGCCTTCTGGCAGGTGGCCACGGCGGCGGGCACCTCCTTGCGCACAGGGTCCTGCGGGCAATCGACGGGTTTGACTCGTATTTAGTAGCACAGTGGTGAGTACGGAGGGCGAGTGTGTAGGGAGTGCACAGGCGGAGGGCGAGGGAGAGGGCACACGTAAGGGCAGGGTGCCCGCTCCCCTGTTCAGGCCCCAAGGAACCGCTCGCCACCACAACCACACCCCCACATTCTCCCTGCCAGGCCACCCTCCCTCCAAAAGCCCACCTTGATGCCCACGATGCACAGCATGGTCAGGTTCTCCTCGTGGGGCTTGCTGAAAAAGTCGTCGGGGCGGGAGGGGTCGGCCTCGGGGAAGTCTGTGTAGGCCAGGCACAGGGTGCGCAGGCCGGTGGATGCCATTTCGGTCACAGTCTGCAGCAGCTCCTCACGCTTGGCCTGCAGAAATGTGATTCATGTTACGTGATTTTTGCCTTCTTGAGTAGAAAAAGAGGGCGTGAGATGTGCAGAGAAGCGTGTTGCTGTGCTCTGGCAGGAGAGCGGAAGAGCATGGGGCGGGCGCAGATTACGCTGCCGGCTGAGTGCACAATCACTGCCCCGTGTTGGTACCAGCACCCCCGTCCTCTCACCCCACACACAGCCATGATCCCCCCCAGCCAATCAATTTACCAACCAACAGGGGAGAGCAGCGCACCTCAGTCATGGGCACCGACTGGCCAGAGGCGTCCACCATCGCCTCGCAGCGCGTGAGCACCATCTCGGCAGCGCCCTTGTTGTACAGCCGCAGCACGCCGTTGCGGCGCACCAGGACGGAGGCCATCTTGCGCTCGGATGAGAAGCCGTACACCTCTGCGGGTGGGGTGGGGCGGAGGGAGCGTTTCGGGGCAGGCACTTGGTCAGCAGCAGGGGCAGGGGCAGGGTGCGGGAGCGTGCGGGCACGGCACAACGGCCTGAGGCGTAGCTTGAGGCCTGGCTCTCTCACCACTCATGCTGTCACGCTCGTTGGCATGAGCCCTGCCCCCCAGGACTCCACAGCACGCCCCGCCCCTCCACAGCCGCCCGCCCACGCCCACCCACGCACCCACGGTCTGCGCGTGGTTTAAGTCGCGCAGTGTGCGGTAGTCCTGCCCCCAGCCGCGCGTCATCACCAGCAGGGCGCACTCGGTGCGGTTGCCCACAAAGTCGAGCTTGCCAGCCTCGTCCTCAACAAGAAAGGCCTGCAGGGCGGAGAGAGCCAAGGGCAGGGGGAGAAGGTGTCAGGGAGGGGTTGTAGGGAGGGGGTGCGACATTGGGCGGAGGTGTCGGGACAGGGGTGCTAGGGGGGCGGCACAAATTGAGGCCTGCCTGCTCCTCCGACAGGGAGGCCGGCAAGGGGGCGGGAGTACAACACATTTGAGTGAAGGTGTCGGGAAGCTTGTGTTAAGGGGAGGGCGGCACAGCTTTGAAGCACAAAGTGGCGCACAAAACCAAAGCTTGCCACACCAACCCTTGCCCGCACGTGCGCACGTCCTCACACCCTCCCGCCCACTCCCCACCCCTCGCACCCCAGCAGACCACACACCTTGGAGTTGAGGGCAGCGTTGAGCACAATCTCCTCGCCCGCCCCTGCCGGCAGCGCCTCCAGCGCCGGCACCTCGCCGTAGGCCTGCCCACAGAAGTAGCCGCGCACGACGGTCATGCGGTTCTCTGTCAGGGTGCCCGTCTTGTCTGAGCAGATGGCGGTGGCGCCACCCTGCTCATGAGAGAGAGGAAGGGAGGGATGGAGGGAGGGGCAAGGTGGCGAGGTTGGCAGGGCGGTGGAGGGCGGAGGGTGCGGGAGCTAGCGGGGGTAATTGGCCGCTGCCCACAAGGGCGGCTGCCGCCCCTCGCGATCTTGACTGGCAGGCATTCTGCAGATGTCCTGCAGGCTGCCGCAGGCCACCCAGCACTCGTAGCATAGCATAGCATGGCATAGCATAGCACAGCATAGCATGGCATGGCATAGCATGGCATGGCATAGCATAGCACAGCATAGCGTGGCATAGCATGGCATGACCCCGGGGGGCTCACCACGGCTGCACAGGCCAGGCCGCCCTTAGGCAGGCCGCCACACTGCTACTACTCGTGGCCTGGCATAGCATGAACTGAGCAAACCCTCCAGAGGAGCCCAGCGCACGCACCATGGTTTCGCAGGCCGCCATGACGCGCACAAAGTTGTTGTCCTTCATCATCTTCTTCATGGAGTAGGCCAGGGAGATGGTGACAGCCAGGGGCAGGCCCTCAGGCACGGCCACCACCTGCAGGCGAGGTGCGGAGGGGGGTGGTTGGGAGGGGCAGGGGCAGGTGAGGAAGCTGTCGGGGGCGAAACGTGAGCAAGTGCAGCGCAGCGCAGGGCAGGGCGTGCAGGAGGGCGGTGCAGCGGCGGCGGCGGCCCCGCCACCCATGGTGCAGGGAACGGGTCCCCTTGGGTCGGCAGTCGCATGCCCGCCAGCCTGTGCTGCTCTACCCAAGTTGCTACAGAAAACATTTAAATCAAAGTCTGAATCTTTTTTGACAGTTTTTACTTTTTTGTTTTGCTCACCAGGATGGTGACAGCAAAGATGAAGAACTCCAGCGGGCCCTCTGCGAACTTGGACATGGGGAAGCCCTGCTCCTCGATGCACCAGCTGCAGGGGGGGGGGGCAAACAGGGAAGCGCTCGTGTGAACGAGGGAGGGGCGCGCTGGTTGACATCGCAGCGTTTGCCAGAAAGGAGGGTGAGGGCTTATATGAGTCAATGTTGCGTCACGCGTGGGTGTGCATGCGTGGTGCCGGGGAGGGGCTTTAGGACGGGGCGGTGGGGCGGTGCGAGAGTGCAGGGCTGGGGTGCAGGGGTGCAGGGGCGGGGTGCTGGGGCCATGCCCGCCGGAGGCACGGTGGGAGGTGGCACTAACAGTGGGCTGGGGACCAGGGCTCTTATGTCATGGTGCAGTAAGATTCCATGGTGCTGACGCGAGAGTGATGGAATCTTTTCGGGCCATGACGCTGGCATCTTGGAGCCATGCCGGAAGCTGCGCTGAAGCTGGCTCCGTCTGTCAACTTGAACCTGGCTCCGTCTGTCAACTTGAACCTGTCTGTCAACTTGAACCCTGGTGCAGCAAGCCCGGTGCCGCCCCGCTGCCATGCCCTGCCACAACCGCACCTCACCCTCCCCGCCCACCAACCAGAGGAGCTCACCCTTCCCCACCACCTTAGTCACCACCCACCCACCCACCCATGCATTCATTCAATTAGTGCCCTGTCCCCCTCCCTACCACCACCACCCACCGGATAAGCAGCACGCAGAAGCAGATGACGGCGACGACAAAGCCCAGCTTGCCAATGGCGGTGGCCAGCCAGCCCAGCTTCTCCTGCAGCGGCGTGTCCACCGCCTCCCCCACCACCAGCGCCATAGTGCGCCCCCACTCGCTGTTCTCGCCCACAGCCAGCACAAGCATACGCCCGCTGCCCTCGGTGACCTGGACGGGCGAGGGAAGATGGGTGGAGGGCGCGGGATTGGGTGAGGGTGGGGCGCAGAGAGTGGTTGCGGAGGGAGGAGGCCGGTATGAGTGGAGGGTGCGGCGGGTGGAGGGTGAGGCACGGAGAGTGATTGAGAGGGAGGAGGGCTGCCAGCGTGCCTGCACGCCGCTGCCTGTAGCTGGATCTGTCCCCAAACAGGGCCTGCCTTGCCCTCGCGATGGATGGGCACCCTGCCACGCATCATCGTCAGACTGTGTAGGCAGCAACGCGGCACCGCTGATGCAGGAGCGTCCCACCAGCCACACGCTCTCTCTCCCCCCCTCCCACCCGCCGCTGCGCCGATGCAGGCGCTCCACAGGCTGCAACAGCCCACCTGCGTGCCGGAGCGGACCCACGGCTCCTTGGGCTCAGGCCCCTTCTTCACCGGGTCGCTCTCCCCCGTCAGGGACGCCTCATCCACCACCATGCCGTGCACCTGCGGGGAGGGAAACAACGTGGGCGGCAGGAATGATGGATCAACATGGCGCGGTGCCGGCAGCATGGCGTGTGCTGCCAGCAGTAGCGACCAGCTCACGGTTTTGGAAACCCGCCGCCCTCCCCACCCAGCGCCTCACGCTGTACTTCTGTTTGCACCTCAGCAGCGCAGCCTTCAACAACGTCCTCAACCGACCGTGCCCAGCGGCATCACGTCCACCTCTCATCCTTTCCAACCCCCGGGCCCTGTGGAATGCTACCCAGCCGGCCCCGTGGAATGCTACACCGCCGGCCCCGTGGAATGCTACACCGCCGCCCCCCTGCTCACCTCTGTGACGTATCCGTCGGCGATGATGCGGTCCCCCGTGTCCAGCAGCATCACGTCTCCCACCACCACATCGGTGTTGGGGATGGTGAGCTGCTGGCCGGCACGGATCACCTTGACCTCAATAATGTCCTTCTGGGCATTCAGCTTCTGGAACTGCCTGCAGCAGGGCGGTGGTGGGTATGGGCGGCAGCACAGTGACACGGGGGTGGGCATGCTGTGGGCAGGCATGGGTGGGGCTTGAGGAGCTGCCACTGAACCACGCTGAGCGGCCGCAGAGCACAGTGCATCAGGCACAGCAGCAGCAGCAGCAGCAGTGGTGGCCACTGGACAACCACGGGGCAAGAGTGACGGGAAAGTAGCGCCCATGCCTCCTCACGACACCACACGCGACCTCTTGCCAGCCCAGCCTAAACGCACCTGCTCACACCACGGCACACTCACACCCACACCCACACCACGCTGCCTTCCCGCCCCCTCCCCACACGCGCCTGTCCTTGTTCCAGTCGTTGAAGGCGCCCACCAGCGACACCACCAGCACCGCCACCCAGATCGCCACGCCCTCCGTCCACGCGCTGTCCGCCCGCTCTGCTGGCACCGCCACGCCCAGCACAGTCGACACCTGCACACGTGGCAGCGAAGAGGGGTGTCGGCGGGGCGGGGCGTGGGAGGTGCATGAGCCCACGTGACGGTGCTCCCGGCAGGGCAGGCAGCCACGCAGGCAGGCGGGGGTGCCTTGGCTCACCAACGCTGCTGCCATGAGCATGATGAGGGTGGGATCCTTGAGGGCAGCCAGCCACAGCCTGAAGAAGGACTTTGGCGGGATGGCCTTGAAGCGGTTGGCGCCAAACGCCGCCCTGCAGGTGCACGGCGCACAAGAAGGGGCGTGCTCAAGCTCCCAGTCCTCGGCACCGCCGGTGGTTGAGCAGCCTGCACGAGACGCCAGAAACAAGCTCTCGCGGACGAGTGCTGCCGCCTTCTTCTCAGCCCTCAGCAGCAAGAGGAGCAGCAAGCCAATGCAGGCGTGGACATGCTCGCCGGCGACTGCCGCACGCAGAAGCCCGCGCGGGGCAGCTAGCCTAGTGTAGCGGCGCCGGTGCAGGCGGCGGCGGCGGCGGCGCGCACCTCCGCGCCTCCAAGTCCGAGCCGTCAGTAGCCGCCGGGTTCACACCATCGTGCAGAGAGACCTTCAGTGCCGATGCAACACCTTCCAGGCCACCAAGCTCGCGCCAGCCCTCGTTGTCTTTGTGCTGCAGGCAAGCAGGTAACGCGTTTGAGCTGGACTGCCTGCTCACGTTACCATTCCGTCCAGCTATTTGAAACCCACCTCATTGACGTCATTCAGGCGGCCAGGCTGCACGCCGAACTGCGACGGGGCAGCTGCCCCGCCTTCAAGGTCCGCCGCGCCTGAAGTCCCCATCCTGTTGCAAATTCAAGTACTGAGCCTAAATCTGGGGCTGCTGAATGGCCGCACGAAGGGTCCAGGCGCAAGCGAAATTCTCAGGCGCCACGCCGCCAGCTCACCGACCAGACACTGTGTCGCGTACCCTATCTATCATTCCCCTGGTCACCTTCTTCACCTTCATCACGACATCAAACAGCAGCTGGAGCAGGTGAGGGCCCCACCAGGCAGCCAACTCAAGGCTGCAGCTGCCACCCTGGCCCGCCGGC